>CABEEJ010001102.1:94117-149859 GCA_901482245.1 Timema douglasi | reverse complement strand
GTGCAAAAGTAAAGTGTTGTGAATGATGTCCATGTCTTCACACAGTAATTTAAACAACCTGGAGTTAGTAGGATTTGCCTTGATAAAGTTGACAACCTTGACCGCTTCATCAAGAACGTTTTTCAAATCTGGAGGCAAAGGTTTCGACGCGAGGCTCTGTCTGTGAATACAGCAGTGCGTCCATTTCATTTTTGGGGCGACTTCTGCCACGCGCGCACGAAGACCTGAGTAGCAACCTTCCATGGATTTTCCTCCATCTGTGGTGAGCCCAACGCATTTTGACCATTGAATTCCTTTTTCAACAAAATAGTGATCAATTGCTTCAAATACGTCTTTACCAGTCGTACGGCACTCAATGGGTGACGAATAAGGAGATTCTCTTCGAATTCTAAGTCTTTCAAGTAGCACAGAATATTGCGCAACGTCGGTACTTTCATCGACTCGAATAAAAAAAAATCACAAACTTTGACGTGACTTATGACTGTGCTCTCAACATCGTCTGACATGTCCCGTATTCTTCGAGACACCGTGTTATTTGAGAGAGGTATTAAGCTCATTTTATGAGCACTTTCCTTTCCAAGCATGCATCTGACAGCTTTGAGGCACGGTGAAATTAAATTTTCACCAATGGTGTGGTTTTTACCTTGTCTCGCAATACGATAGCTAATGTAGTAGGAGGCCTCGGTAGTTTTGAATGAATCACTTTTGGTGGATTCAAGATATGTTTTAACATTTACAGAACCTGAAGTTTCAATCATCGAAAAAACGTGGTATCTTTATCTTTGTGCTCGGGATGTTTGGTATGTAAATGGCGTGTGAGCAAAGAAGGCTTCATTAAACCGTTGCTTAATACTTCCCCACAAACAACACAGAGGGGCTTAGGGCAGTCCTCTTCTTCTATATATGAAAACCCGTAGTTACTATAGCTGTCCAAGTACCTTCTTTTCTTGATTATTATTCTCTTTGAAGAAGAATAAGAAGAAACTGCAGTTTGTTTACTCACATGCTCTGGCACTGGTTCTTGTACCTGTTGTGGTGTCATATTGTTGGTCCAATCAGTGTCGAAATGTGCACGGTACTTCATTTGGTGTTTCAATCAACTTCCGCTTCCTCGCAGATCCAGTTTTTAGCCACTGATCCATAGCGTAAATCACGTGATTAGTAGGTAGTTGGTAAAAAAAATTGACGTATGATTGTAACAATAACACGCATACGACTCAATACAAACTACCACAACAAAAGTTAAACACAACACTAATTTATTCTTTGTTTTTATGCACAGCCCGGCACGCGTCAACTATCAAATCAAAAAGACAGAGGAAGGAAAGCGCCAATCCTGAGCAGAGGGATGTAGGCGAGGGGTTGGGCGCGGGCAGGAGGAGGGAAGGACGATCCTTCCAGCGGATGCAACCCCTCTTTCATAGAAGATTTTATTGATATGGAGGCCAATTTTACAACTGACAATATTAGTAAAAACCTCTACCTACTTTTTAAAATTCTTTTTCACTTTTTTTAAATTCTTATTTTTAGCTGGTGGCCGCCATTACCGTTTTCTTTTCGCGTACCCCCTAACGGCCTCTCGCGTGCCCCCGGTTGGGAACCGCTGATCTAGACAATGATCTAAAATATGTGTTTACCCACTAGAAAATAAAGTATGTTGATAATCAGCTGTTTTAAAGTGTTGCAATGCATCATAGGTAAACATACAGCATGTGAGTTACTCCGCCACGAAGGCAGATACTGTTTTCTATTTTCGGCGTACTTGTGAATCTAGCTTTATTCTCCACCAATAACTTTTGGAGATTTGGATACCCCTAGAAGTTAGTTGGAGGTAGTTATCGCCAGAATTTTTTTTAAAATTAGATGCCTTTAGAATTCTGATATTTGATGGATCTGGAAACTATTATTCCTAACATAGGAATTTTTTGAAAATGTTATGCTTCTAAATACAATTTGGAACAGTCTTCCACTAGACATTTTTTGAATTTTGGATGCCTCCAGAAGCTATTTAGAGAATTCTTTGCCAGGAAATCTTTTTAAAATTGAATGCCTGTAAAAGTAGTTTGGAGTTTGTAAATAATTGGTATCATATTCGAGAATCAGAGGGGAGCAAATGATTTATTCTGAGGGGTTAGGGGCATTTTCCCCACTGAAAAAAGAAAATTAGCTTATAGATAGGTGTGTAAGAATTTATTAAATAAAATATATTAAATCGACATTAAATTAATAATTTGTATAACAGTGTACCTAAACCAAGTTACCAAGGTTTTGTTTAGATCCAGTCATTATTTTGAGAGAATAAAAAAGAAAGACATCTTGCCCAAGATGCTTTGTCAGATTTGTTATGAATTTGAAATTAATTTTTCGTATTTTCAAGCACAGCAGGAAGGCTGATTGTAACATTTATTTGTGAAACACATTTTAATAGCCTTACGTTTAAAAACTCACTTGATTTTTCATTACCAGAAACCTGGGTGAGTAGATAACAAAGAGTGTGCAAGTGAGAGGAGAAGAGTAGTATAAGAACAAAGGAAGATGAGGAACTGGCCACAGGCTGGAAACAGTTTTATTATTATTATTATAATTTGTGAATGATATACTCTTAAATTGCTTAAACATGTATTAAGTTGAAATGAGTGAAAAATAATTAATATTCCTTGCTGGTTCTGTTACAATGTTAAGGAAAACCACTAAATTTCCCCTAAACCCATTATTTAGCAGTGACAACATGAATTATTAATTTATAACGTTTGTGGTAGGTATATTTTACTTTTGAGATTATTTGTTAAGTTTTAAGCTCAACATTTATGTTTCACAATTTGACCCTCGATACTTATACTACTTATGCAGTGTTTTTCCCCTTCTTTTAACATAGATAATTTTTCTTTTGTTTCAGACAAGACTTGATTGACGAGTTTAACAATAATCCTGATCTGTTTGTTTTCCTATTATCGACACGAGCTGGTGGCTTGGGTATCAACCTCACAGCTGCCGACACCGTCATCATACATGACATTGATTTTAATCCTTACAACGACAAACAGGCGGAGGATCGATGTCATCGTGTGGGGCAGACTCGGTGAGTTTGTCTTTCGTAGACACTAAGTTCTGCAACTTGAGATGAGTTTGAATGATATTGTAAAAAAGAGTTTTTAAGTTTTTTTGTTAAGTCAAGTTTATTATTTCACGCCACTTTAGGAGTTGCTCTCTCAACCCAAAGTTTCACATAAAATTAACACGAATTCAAATTATATATTGTACCGAGCTATATTAGAATTTTTTTATTAGTACCTTAAAAGCCGAGGTCTAGGGGTGGGAAGTAAACTTAGAAGAGATGAACTTGCATCTAGCATAGCAGAGGTGGGGGAACTATAGTAATAAATCCTATGTGTAAAACGCCGCCAATTACACCCTTTATTTAGCCTGACCCTTGCATTATTCCACTACCATTCAGGGTAAACTACAGTAGCCCCGCGGCTTCTTTGGTGCTGACTGACATGCTCACAGCTGACTTCTGACAGACAACATTTAGGTATATACCTAAATTTTGACTGTCAGAAGTGACAGCTGCTAAACACATGTTTTCGCAGATCAAATGGTTCGGCGTAGGGATACATAATTTGGTCTGGTAACTTTTCAAAGCCGTCAGTCAGCACCAAAGAAAACATGGGGCAACTGTAAGTGCACCTGGCAAACATTTAAACTTCAACTTCACGTTGACCTGTAATCTGTCTATTGCAAGACTCACACCTCAAATCATGTGATAACCAGTGGAGTTAGTTTTGAAAAAGTATACATATACTTACAACCAACACAACTGCTGTGATTTCCTTTTGTATATTATCATTTCTTCATTGTTAGTGCCGTTTTGAACTGAGAATAGCTCTGACAGTAAGATGTGATGCACAAAAAAGTTTTTTTTAGTTATTTAAAAAGGGTATTAATTTCTTGATTAATGGAAATAGTGCCAGTCACTAAATATGAGATTGGTAAATATTATTTTATAAACTAGTTAATCTAAGAACTGTTATGAATGTTTCAGGGACGTGTCTGTATTCCGACTGATTAGTAAAGATACAATAGAAGAGAGCATACATCAGGTAGCGCTAGAGAAACTGCAGTTAGAACAGGACATAAGCAATCCAAGAGGTAGGATATTAAAACTATCTATCTTTGTTGGCTCACCATTGCCTGCAACTAGGGCTCTGGCAGCTTTTGGGGTTTCTCATTCAAGTCAAGTATTTAAAAAAAAAACTCCTGAGTTTGAGTATATTCATCATTTTAAGATGTGAGATTTTAAGAATAAATGAAAATAACACACACTCTTGAATTAATAATAATTACACTAATTTTTATAAATAGCAAATACTTCTGGAAACTGTTTAAAAATTGGAAACACTAGTTTCTAAATCATGGTTTAAATTAGGAGGGATAGCCAGCACACTTACCTTGGTGATACTGGAGTAGAAATTGTTTAGATATAACACTAAAAAACACATTTGATGAAGTAAAAATATATTAGACATTGTTGACACAAGAGAAAGAATAGCAGACAGGAAGGTTAGGTAAGTGTGCTGGCTATCCCTCCTAATTTAAACCATGATTTAGCCTAGTGCTCTATACCACATAGTTTCTAAATTAGAAATAACACTTTGAAAAAAACATTATATAAAAATAAATAAAATGGTTTCAACACTCATGTCTTAAAACACATTAAAATTACAGTAACAATTAAAACATAGTTTGTAGAGTCTCCGTTTCATTGAGTCAATATTGCCCCAAAATATGCCTCTGTAACTTTATTTACCCTAGAAGAAAATGTAAGAATCACAAGCAGTTAGGAATTTGTAATGTTTCATATCTAATTTATTAGTCCTTAATGTAATAATCGCTCATGATCACTTCTTATGTTCCAATTCCATCCCTCACAGGTTAGAATTAATTATCTTATTACAAAATTTATTTTAATTCCACTTTTAATCCCTATAAAAGATTATATATTCATACTTTAAAATGAAAAATAAGATATAATATCTCTACTAGCCACTCTGAAATTGTAAATTTAAATATGGTATGTTTGGTAAAATATTTATTGCAGCACTGATTTTAGACAGGCTAAACAACATAATTCTATAACTAAATACTAACTAATTCTAGTTTTGTAGCTCAAAATATTAGTACAAGTTTTAAATATCTTAAGCTAGCAAACAATCAATATGTATTCTAAATGTCAAATTTTTAATATACCGGCAACTGAAATTAAAATGTTAGAAACAGACCATGTGAAAATAGTAAAAAAATAATGACTATTCAAGTATTTAGTGAACTATTTAGCTATTTTTATTTTCATTGCCTTGTTATGACAATGGGACTACATTCAATAATAAGTCAAAATGGTCAACAATCTTGAATAATTTTACCAGTCAAAAGTAGTTTTTAAATCTCTATTAAGGTGAAATTTGATCTTAATTGTTCAAGATACTGAATGATTTATAATTGAAACTGGTCTAGGGGTAAGGTGTCAGACTTCTGTGCTGGCGGCTGGAGTTCAATCCTCGGTCCCGGCACAGATTTATCTGATTACCAAATCCTTCCTTCACCTCTGACAAGACATCTTGTGAATGTGGGGAATGCCAGGCCTCCACCGTGGTTCGGATTCCACGTTAAACTGTAGGTCCTTCATTTCATCTCACAATCACCCTACCATTACACATTAGCGTAAGTGCGTATAACCCGAGCGGGTAGTAAGACGCGGTGTTAATAATAATAATATAATTGAAACTGTAAATACCATTTAAATTAAATAACCTATACTTACCGTTGAGTTTAAAAAATTATATCTACTGCCTCATTTGATCATGTGTTTATTTCAGAGAATGATGAAACCGAGGCGAGGCACGTAGTAACTTTATTAAAAAGAGCCCTTGGCTTGGAGGCCAAGAAAACCGATGATTTGGATGTCAAGAAAACAGAGGTCTCCGAGCCCAGCTGAAAGTTGCCTGTTGCTTTTATTTAAATAGAAGCACTTGACAGGCATAGCAGTCTGTGATAATACAATATGTTTCCATGTTAAGATGATAACATGGAGTTGTCTAACATCACTCGTGTATTAAAAAGAACTATTAACTTCTTGAAATTGTTTTTATTTCACTAAATAAGTTTTAAAGGTTGTTTGTTTACATGAAACAATGAACAAAGGAGGCTACCCAACAATATTATTTTAGCATACTGGTTTACTTTGTCAACATTAAACATATAACAGATCATTTACATTAATGGGTGTCAAACACCTCAGCTCAGCTGAGGCCCCCCCTCCCCCCCGGTTCGATCGCCATCTTTGATGAAATATGGGCTTACCCTTTCATAATGATGAATTAATGGCTGGGACTGGGTGTTATGTCTGTCCTAGTCTCAAGTTAGATTACAGAGCATATGAAGATACTACAGGCCTAGCAAGCCAGTAGCGGAAAAATATATGACGAATAAAAAACTGACCCAAGCCATAGGCTGGAAACGGTAATGGATGTAAATTTACTTTAATTAGTACAACTTACCTCTTTGTTGAAGAAAACCTCTTTTCACATTTTGAGGTAGTTTGTAATATATAGATTAGATATTACTTCTTTTTTGGCAACAGCGTAAAGTGTAATCTTTATTATTCTTTTAACTGTGCGAATCATATTGTATTTGTTCCTATCACTCTTTATTGTAACTTTCAAGCGCCCACAAAATGTATTATCCTTGTACTCTTTATATTATATTTAATTTATGTTTTCAAAAGCAGCAAATAACAGATGAAATTTGAGAAAATGCAGCCTTGATATGATATTTAAGTATCACTTTGAACCATAATGTAAAACTTACCAAGGCCCATTGACCGATTTCTTTATGTGTGCTCAGGGGTCTGATCGGCCTTTAAATGAGTAAGTTTTGTGAATTTGGTGATGTTAATGTTAAATAATTAAAGAGGTTTTATAGTAAAACTGAGTTAAAAGGTGGGTCCACAAAATATTTATTTTATTTTGATTAGAGAAGATTTAAATCCATTCTTTTTGGAA
The DNA here is from genome assembly GCA_901482245.1 of Timema douglasi. Lineage (NCBI taxonomy): Eukaryota > Metazoa > Arthropoda > Insecta > Phasmatodea > Timematidae > Timema > Timema douglasi. Next base: position 142,801 of record CABEEJ010001102.1, on the reverse strand, counting down.
TTTGAATCTTCATTTTACCTACAAATATCCTTACTAAAAACTACATGGTAAACATAAGCGGTTAACTTCTCTGAATTGTCCCCCCCCCGTGTATTCTAATTCTTTGCTGGACTCTTTTGATTGGTAGCAACTGACAATTTAAAAACGAACCATATATTTTCAAATATGAAGAGACTTGAAATTAGTCATTACTACTTATTAACTTACAACCAAATTTACTTTTTAAAATAATATGTTTTTTAAAACAAGTTTGAAAACTAGTGCAATCCTTAATGAAAATTCACAATGTTGACTATCACACAAACTCAAAATGAAAGTAATAATAAAGTATTTATTTGGACAACTCAATGGTACCCCTAAGGGTTGGGCTATTTAAGGATTTTGACATCGGGAGAAACTGTTATTCATAATATATATCAATTAAATTTTTTGAGCTTTCATAGTTATGTTCAGCTGGAGTGGGAGCTCGAGGAGAGAAAGGGGAATAAATATAACAATAAAATTGTATTATTTTGCTAAACATCACCAGTCATGAGCTCTGAACAACATACAAACTGGCGTTTTAGAATTGCTGCCTGGAATAAGCACTTACCAGCATTAGTGGCCGAACTATCTAAGGTGTAATGTTCATGTTAATACTGGCCTGCTAAATACAGGGAGACCGAGGTTAGAATCCCGGTTGAGTCTATCGAAGGTGGTTTATATTAAGATGGTTTACTACTCTACTTCCACGCAAATGCGGGTAGATTACCTCCTTCCTCATTACTAACCCATTAAGAGTAATTACTATATATGTGTACAACCTAAACAGGTAGTAAGATGTGATGATTGATTAAAATAAGCATTTGAGTTAAGATTGCATCTAATACCTGCCCTTCAATATGGTTGATCCAGTGTAAGGCACATAGCTCAAAGAGTGGACCAACCTTAATTCTGTGGTAGCTCCACCTTTAATACACAGTAAGATTTAATTGAGGTGGAGACAATCAGCCCTTTTGCCAGTCATTTGGTTTACTTTCTGTAACCCGCCTCGGTCGCGTAGTTGGCTAACGTGCTTGTCGTGTTGAGCTCGACTGCTGAGGACGGGGAGATCGAGGTTCGAATCTCGGCCGGGTGAACTGGGGGTGGTTTTTCATAAAATGGTTTTCCACTCTCCCTCCATGCAAATGCGGGTTCACTTCCTCTAATTCAACCTTCCCAATTCATAATCCATTAGAGTAATTAGTACTTAAAGCGTATAACCCGAACGGGTAGTAAGACGCGGTGCTAAATATTATTATTATTATTACTTTCTGTACAATATTACAAAGGTAATATGCATAATGATTAATGATGCATATTTTTAAACTTTTAAAAGATGCATAATGATTAATGATGCATATTTTTAAATTTTTTAAACATAAATATACTTTTGTTTATTAAAATTTTGTTGAGAATATGAATAAACACCAAAAGTCATCATAATAAAAAACTTGATGTGCTGTATTAACTATTTGAAAAAAAAGAAAGGGAATTACAAGATAAGTTTTTTCTAGACCTTTTCGATATAAATCCAAAATGCTCAACTGTGGGCATAATCAATAATATGTAATACAGTATTTATCTGAATCTGATGAGTTTTTTCCCCAAATTTGTAGCTTCAAAATGTATTATTTTAAATCTTTATTTATTTTAATACATCAGTTCTGGGTTGCCTTGTTTACATCACAGGATATTTGGTTATTTTCACGAATTTTTAGGTTATCGTTAAAATTAACTACCTGGTTGTGGCCCTATACGATACTCGATACCCATAGTATCGACTGGTATCGCAATATTCAATGCTAAAAATTTCGATACCACTCTTTAGTACTCATCATGGTTTATTCCACAAATGGGTTGGGATAGTGATGGGCATAATCAAATTGAATTTTATTTCGTTGTGCTGTTTTTGATTACTTTTCCAATTACTTCACTACGATATCAAAAATTCAGCCTTTCACAATAATCAAAATAGATTTAAAAACAAATAATGAATTATCAAATTGCTATGTATTTCTTAAAACGTTGCCTTTGTGTAAGATGCAAGAAGAAAGCTCGTATAGACATGGGCAAAATCGTTCTTTTAAATGAATGATTCATCGGATTTGGTTCAGTTCAATGATCCGTTCATTTGACCCGTTCACCATTCATTAAATTTTTTTTAGAGGTAGTTTTTATTTAAATGTAGTTAAAACAATGTTATTTTTCCTTAACATCATTTAAATTGTTAGTAAAAAAATCAGCTTACTGTTTAAAAATGGTGATGCCTTTTTATACTTTTTTTTAAGAAACCACTTGTTTCTCTATGATATTAATATTTTATAAGTAAATTATGAGGGACTGCTTTGTAGAATCACAAAAACCTATGTTATGATATACCTAAATCACAATTCAAATAAATATTACGATTGTTAAAAATATAAAAAAGTTGAAAAAAAAAATTAAAATGATTAAACATCTTAAATTACAATCCAAGATCAAATCAAGATCTGACTAAAATGTTGTGTAGATTCAACAATTGAATGAGAGCAATAGAAAAATGGTGACCAACTGAACCTCCGCTCACTCAGTGATCTGTTCAATATAGAGTTGAAAAATGAACGAGAGCAATAATTTAGGTCACTGCATTGTTATTATCTTTGTGAGCACTGTATTACTAGTAACTGGGGTGGGTCAGGTATAAAAATAGACACCACCCCATTAGTGCCAGCCAATAGCACTTGACTCTGTCCACCCTCTCCCACAAGCAAGACAATGTTTCCCCACGCGCGACTGCCGCTACATCAAGCACCAGGCTTGTTTTTGCCATTATTTCGATTCTCGATTTGGTTACTATTTTGGTTTGATTTTGTGAACGATTTTTGACGATCCACGCTATTGTTTTTGCCAATGTCACTCCAGAAGAAGTACAAGATTGTCCAGGAAGTGGAATGAGAAGATTACAAAGATGGAGATTGCGCGGTGGCATGGCATCCAGACGTTTACATTTTTTCACGATTTTGCAAGTTGTTTGAAAATATTCTTCATGTTAAAAAAAAATCACCCATGTACAACATTCTTTCAATATGTGTTGACTTTTTATCAGAGTACATTATTATATTATTAAATTGAATTAGAATAAAAAAAAGCATAAAATGTATTTTTTAAGGAAAACCTCTTTTCACTTCAAGAGGAACCATTACCTCTTTCTCCAATGGCAGCAATGTAAATTGTGATCTGTGTTCTTTTCATTGAAAAAGTCATATGGTGTTCATTCCTTATATATGTTTCTATCCACCTTTATAGGTGACCTGGCGGTCTAGGGGTAAGGTGTCAGACTTCTGTGCTGGCGGCCGGGGTTCAATCCTCGGTCCCGGCACAGATTTATCTGATTACCAAACCCTTCCTTCACCTCTGACAAGACATCTTGTGAATGTGGGGAATGCCAGGCCTCCGCCGTGGTTCGGATTCCACGTTAGACTGTAGGTCCTCCATTTCATCTCACAATCACCCTACCATTACACATTAGCGTAAGTGCGTATAACCCGAACGGGTAGTAAGACGTGATAATAATAATATCCACCTTTCCTATACTTTCTTTCCAAATATAAAATTGCCAATTCTCATTATCATAGTGAAAAGATCTTTGTATCTATTCAAAACTGTGAATTGAATGAGCTCATTGAATCCTCACACTGAATAATCTTTGGAAATCACTATATCCTCTTCCATTTGTTCATCACCTGATTATGAATTTTCAACTCCAGCGATCACACACTTTTCTGTAGGCAGTAAATAATTGAAATATGCCGATGATGCGATGTCACGCCACTGAGGGCCGAAAGTGTTTTTGGAGTAGAACTTAAAAATAATATGTATGGAAAAAAGTGCATCGAGCAAAAACACTTTGTAATAAATAAATTGATAGAATAATAGTAATAAAAACACTAACACATATTTACACATACTTCAATGCTATTTATAGCATCTTCCTCAGGAAGTAGTAGTAAGGATTAAGGATGAAGACATCCTGAAGGACCGATCTACCCTGAGAATTTCCTAACGGTGTATTCTGTTGAGTACTTTGAGGCACACAGTTTCCAGGTAAATGTACAGGCCTTGCCCTCCCACCCTCTTTTCAATGTTGGGTTTAGAAGAGTTGTTTGGCGCTATTTTTCCTTTGTATATTCCTATTAATTTTAAAAAAGTTATATTTATTTCCTCTCCTTTGTTAAAATTTACACTTTGTTTTCCTTTATTAGTTCCAACCGACATTTTTAGCAAAGAAAGAAATACATTAAACGGTAGCAGCCTTACAAGAACTTTACCAGGGTGTCCAGCGACCTGGAAAACAGGGAATTTTATTAAATTTCTGGAAATTTTACATTTCGTCTATATAAAACATCATATTTTGACTCACAATAGTCAAAATAACACTTTTCTTCCAGTTAATACCTACCTAGAATCACTTTCACACCATTGTCCATGTTGAGCAGACTAATATCACTTCTAAAGGTCAACAAGTGAGTTTTGTGTCATTCCACCCTTCTGCCACGTGTCTTTACTCAAAGTTGAGTCATGGTTATTCACATGCTCGAAAATTTTACTAGGCTTATATTTTAAGTAGAAGGAGCTAAGACTGACTCTGTCCCACAACTATTTTAAATCTTTCTTGCTTGAGGCAATCTTTTAATGGCTCAATACAATTTTACTGAAATCTATTTTTAACTTAAAATAGTCCATTTCCCCAGAGGTAGAAATTATTTAATTCCTTTATTGAGTGATACAACTTCAGAATGTATATGTATCTAGGAAAAAAACATGCTATTTAATCTGTGATCTTAAAAAATTATTTTCGTAATATCGATAAATAGTGGTCTGGGAAAAAGTCAACTGGATCTGGAAAAGTCAGGGAATTTAAAAATAAAGTTTGGCTGGACACTCTGTTTACGTGACAAATTTGGGCCTACTTAGGTCTGCCTTTTTTTTTTCTTAAACAGCTCCATACCGTGGTAATAACTTGCTTGTATGATCAAATTAAACCAATCAAAAGTCTTGAAACAAAATATAGTTCTCTAAGAAGGTTAACAATAAGAAATAACAAAAGGCAGCTCTTTGTAATTTGATGAGCCCATAAAATTAGTAATGTAATTCTGGGCCTTAAATGATCTTGACATTTAGCCTGAGGGCCCACCAGAAGGGGTTGTTGGCTTCAATTTTTTTTTTTTTTTTCAAACACCAAGTCTTACTACCCATTCAGGTTTTACACTTTGGTTTTAACTTGACTTATTTTTTTTTTAAAGTGTATTTAAATTTTTTTATTTCAAAAACATGAACAGAAAGCAATGTGTTCTATTTGTAAAAGCAAAATGTACAAATTTTAAAAATACATCAAAGTATAAACCAGTCGGTATGTTGTCGCATATTCCGTTTCGACCTATTTCAGTTCATGACCTCAAGCAGAGTTGATCCAGACCTCCATGACATCAAGCCTTGTATGTAGTGGTATTTGGTCCTAATTGGAGCCGGACCAATCTGAACACTGACTCCAAAAAGGTCGACTTCTTAAAACCTTCATGACATCGAGCATTTGATGTTAGTGGTGTTATAATCCTAACTAGAGCCAAACCAGTCCGAGCTCATGACTCCGAAAAGGGCGGCTGCTCCAGACCTCACTATGTCACCGGCTGACGGATCCCCTTTTGGTTTTGGACTCGCGGCTTTCTTCAACTGTAAACATTAAACCTTATATTATTGACTTTAAAAAGACCACTAATAGAGAGGTTGGTGAGGGAAATGTGTGTGGGAATTTTAAGTTCAGGCAAATATATATATTTTTAACATTCATTCTGGACCCAGATATAGATAAAGCTACTAATATATTATTATTATTATCACCGCGTCTTACTACCCGTTCGGGTTATACGCACTTACGCTAATGTGTAATGGTAGGGTGATTGTGAGATGAAATGGAGGACCTACAGTTTAACGTGGAATCCGAACCACGGTGGAGGCCTGGCATTCCCCACATTCACAAGATGTCTTGTCAGAGGTGAAGGAAGGGTTTGGTAATCAGATAAATCTGTGCCGGGACCGAGGATTGAACCCCGGCCGCCAGCACAGAAGTCTCTACTGATATAAACGACAACCACAACTCGCTAATATAATTACTAAGGACAACTACTTTTCGCTAATTGTGTTTGTATGCATCGTGTAAGAAATACTAACTGAAAACAAAATAACTAGCGGATGGACACTCAAATCCTTAAGGATATTCGTTATTCAAGAAAAATAGGAATGTTTACTTGTTTTTATCTAAAATTCAAATTCACATGTAGCTGTCTGAGCGAAAATAGTGAAGAAATTATGCTCAAATAAATAGACGAGAGTACTTGTTTGTATCCAAGTCTAACCCATTTTTGTCTCCAGGTTGGCTTATTTTGTATAACTCTTATATTACTATATTTTGCATTATTTTTACACCATTTTCATGTATTCATTTGTTTGTAATTCATGTGTTGATATAATTAAGAAAATTAATTATCGTTTTCTGAACAAAAGGATACGAACAATTTAAGAATGATGTGATGTTACTTAAAGAGAAGCTTGCCTGAGGTTTGCTGACAGATGTTTGCGGATGGTGCGACGTAACGGGAAGTAGAGGGAACCAGGGGGCCGTGGTGCACAGAGGAAGAATGCTAGGATTCTCACCAGTGCTACCAACAGAGGTTGCCTTCAATCCCGCCACGACAGAGAGTTTCTCTGGCCATGCTATCAGGACTCCCAGGAGACACTAGAAACACATTTTAGCACACAAATATAAAGGTTACAGTAATTGATGTAATCATTTAATAAATCATTTATCTTAAGATATTTAACCAACAGTTCTGAACTGACTTAGTTTAAAAGTTTTATGCTGATATACCAACTTAAATCTAGAACAAACACAACATCTATCTCCCGGCCATTAATTCATCACTGCGAGAAGGAAACCCAGATTTCATCAAAAGTAAATTTTTCAGTCATGCTGGGAATCAAACTTGGCACCTTTAGCTCAGTAGACGGACATGCTACAGTTTGAGCCAAAGTGTTGAACCTGATATTATCAATTTTGGTAGTAGAGTAAGAACATTTTTTCTTATCACCAGTGGATTGCCTCTACCTAGAATAGTCATCATCATGAATTGTTTTCATATTGTGGCCGGGTCATTTTAGTAAATTACCTCCATCTCCCTCTTTCCTTTACCTGTATATATTAAAATAATAATTATTGTGAGGTAAATTAAATGCTTATTAATTATCACTATATTTTTTTTAAATTTATTTAGCACCGCGTCTTACTACCCGTTCGGGTTATACACTTTAATGTACTAATTACGCTAATGGATTAGGAATTGGGAAGGTTGAATTAGAGGAAGTGAACCCGCATTTGCGTGGAGGTAGAGTGGAAAACATTTAGGGAACCCCCTCCCCAGTTAACCTGACCGAGATTCGAACCTCGATCTCCCCGTCCTCAGTAGTTGAGCTTAACACGACAAGCGCGTTAGCCAACTACGCCACCGAGGCGGGTATATCACTATATTGACCGGATAATAAGCAGCACTTTATTAACCAAAACAGTCTTTATAAAACCTTTGCATAGCCTATAATTGCACCCTTTTTACAAAATTTAACAAATTTGTTAACTTTAGGACTGAAGATATATATTGGAATAGTTTATTATCACCATAACAAATGGTGCTCTTTACTGCTTAACTTTGACAAGGTGAACTATTGTTGAATGAACGTGTTGAAGAACTTACATTTATATATTATAACTTTAAAACATCTGAGAAGCAGGTTTTTTTGAGTTTGAATTGAAGCAAATATTATTTGCAGATTTTGAATAGTTATTGAATCAAACATAGAGCCTAGTTAAATATGCTAAAACTATATGTTAAATAAAAAGAGTTACACATTATAATAAAGCTAGAGTTGGCTGTTGGGTCAAATCCAATACTTTACGAATCTGAATCTCTAATTTACCTCTGAATCCCGAATATTGAAGTCAAATACAAATCTTGGGGAAAAAAAACAACATAAAAGGAAATAAAAATATAGTAGAAATAGTAACTAAATGATAATGTTCTTTCTTATAATCCACTCATTTTAACATTCATACATTCAGTTAAGTGTTAAATTACTGGTCTTGGGCCTGGTTGGTTTTGAAAAACTAATAAGCAATTCTGAAAATTGAAAAATGACACCTGGACACAGGAATCGAACCCGGGGCCTTCGGCTTATTACGCCAATGCTCTTACCACTGAGCTATCCAGGATATGTCTTGTGCCCAGGGTCATTCTGCCTTAAAAAATATGAGTGAAGAATGACCCTGGGCATGGTACGAATCCTGGATAGCTCAGTGGTAAGAGCATTGGCATAATAAGCAAAAGGTCCCGGGTTCGATTCCCGTGCCCAGGTGTAATTTTTCAACTTTAAGAATATGATATCTTGATGGAGAATTCCTCAATAAAAAGCATAAATAATAGCTTTGGCTAATTTATTCACTAATAAGCAATATTAGTGCTTTAAGACAAATTCCATTTGTTTGAATTCCTTTTTTTAAAAGTCTTGAATCAGAAATTTTCTCTAATCCGAATATTCTCAAGGATTTTATGGATGCAAAGAATTTGAGGGCCCATCCCTAATATTAACATATTTTACCTTCTTCAATACATAACATATTTTATGCACATTGTGGGGTTTTCAACAACCTTAAAATGTATGTAGTTTTTTAAGTCTGGTTTGATTCAAGTTATCGAATGATATAAAGTTAGAATCTATATCAATATTATCAAAGCTTCCCAGACCCCTAGATAACTTATAAAACTAGGGTCCAAAACTAATATAATTTTTATTCATTTACAGTATGTAACTTTTTATATAACATCATAATTGTGGCATGAATTAGAATATGATTCGATTAAATAATTATTTGAAATTTGCTAATAATATTTGCTTTGATAACTTAAAAAACATGTTTTGCTGATAAGTCTGTAATCTGAGGAAATTTCTGTAGAAAATCAAGTCGAAGAAAATGTTGGAAAAAGAAAGCAGTTAGGCCCCTATCACAACTAAAACTGAAATGTTTAGCTTTTTTTTTTATAGTAGGATGTTATTTATTGTATGTCACTGGAATGGTTAGTTTGTTTTTCTTGTAGTAGGGCCTATTTATTATAATTTATAAGTCCTGAATTATTTTTTGAGATTTTTCCTATTATTAGTTTCAAAGTTTCCAAATGTTTTGTTTAAAAAACCCTATGTTTGAACTATTGAAATTAAGTCACTCCCAGGAAGGATTTCACTAACTGTGATAGTAACACTTGGCAGGTCAAATACTATCAATTTAAAATTCTCAAAGAAAAATCAAACAAGTTGTATGTTAATTAGGGGTATGCGAAGGTGTGAAGCAAAGTTGAAACATACAAAACAAGTTGAAGAAAAGGTTATTACTATTGTTAAATAATACTGAGCCAAGTTTTCTCGATTATTTTCTTTTTGTTTGCATGTGCAGTGCTGCTCTTTTGTTCCTCGTCTAGTGTTTAGTGATTATTCTAAAAATGATACGTTGAAATTGAAATATGTATAATTTAGTGAGCTATACCTCAAATCTCTTATAATCATATATTGAAGTTTCGTTCCTCCAAATTCAAACATATTCCTTTGTGCCCAACATTATTAAATAACATTTTACTATATTATTCAACACTTCTTAGTCAGTAGCATGTATGTCTACTGAGCTAAGGGTTCCAGGTTCGATTACTGGAATAGTCGAAAAATGTATCATTGGTGTAATGTGGGTTTACCCCTTTCACAGTGATGAATTACCAGCCGGGACTGGATGTTGTGTCTGTCCTAGTCTCAAGTTATATTATAAGGTATATGAAGCTACATCAGGCCTAGCAAGCTGGTAGTGGGAAATGTATGGCTTTAGTAAAACTGTGACCCAGGCCACAGGTTGGAAACAGCTATGAATGTAAAGTAATATTCTACTATATAGTTTGTATTATTTTGTAGGTATTGATAATATCTATCAAGAGTGACAGCTGCAGATAACATTACTTAATGTATGAATGTAACAATATTTTAGTAACTACCAGATTTTGTCCATCATATCAAAACCAGGCTATAGCATATTTTAGGCCAGATTTGACCCATCTCTAAAATAAAATAAATATATTATTAAACGCATATATGTTTAGTACCTGGCTCTTCTGAACACTCCTCCTGATGTTATTTTGAATGTATTGACTGAACACATCCATATCAAATGGGTCAATTTTTTCTTCAAATTTGTCACTTATTTCTTGAGATTTTCCTATAAGAATCTAAGATAAAAATTAAAAATATATTAATAGATATCTAGTTAAGTAATTAAATGTTACAGTCAAATCTCATAATAACGGATAGCCCCCAGGATAAAAAAAAGTATATTATTAAGAAGTGGCTTTTATTTGGAAAAATATGTGTTTTAAATCATACTTCTTGAACATTGTTCATCCCGTTCAGTGGTGTAAGCAGAATATTATGAATAATAAATCAATATTGTATGTAGCCTACTGCACAGATTGAATAATACACAGAACAATATGCAAATGAAACAAAATATAAACAGTAGACCTTTTGTACTGTAAGGTTGACCTGGTGGTCTAGAGGTAAGGTGTTGGTTGGACTTCTATGCTGGGGTCTGGGGTTCAATCCTCAGTCCCGGCACAGATTTATCTGATTGCCAAACCCTTCCTTCACCTCTGACAATACATCTTGTGAATGTGGGGAATGCCAGGCCTCCATCATGGTTCGGATCCCACGTTAAACTGTAGGTCCTCCATTTCATCTCACAATCACCCTACCATTACACATTAGCCTAAGTGCGTATAACCCGAACGGGTAGTAAGACGTGGTGCTAATAATAATTTTGTACTGTATATGTGCACATGAGCATAGGCCACTGCTGGATTAGAAGGGAGATGAGATAGGAGGTATGACCTTGAAGTATCTTCATGTGAGACAATGGCATTCCTGACATTCCTACAGTAAAATACTCTAAATAGGATAGTGTTTTCAATTTTTCCCTTTTTTTTAAGAGATTGTAAAGCATAAATATGCAAACAGAAGTGTTGGTGTCCATTATTGTGAGATTGTTTCACCGTAAGAGCCCATGTTATTTTGTTGGGGAAATTTAAACTGTCTATTATAAACAAAAATTTTTTTTTTAAGGAATACCTTGTTTTACTTTTTAAGCTATTTTGTTATATTAGGAAGAATATACTGGTAATGTAAATATAAACATAAAAGAGGACAATCACTGAAATTGAAATGAACATGACAGTAGAATATGTCTTTATCATTAAGATATTAAATTAAGCACCTTATGGTCACGGGGCAGCAGTAACATAGTGAGGTATTTGACATCCAGCAGGTATTGCAGGGCCTGAGATTGACACAAGGACCCTTCCTGACTGACACCCTTGTAGGACTCCAATAAGTCACTCATCAGATGTTCCACTATATCTTGGTGAATCTTCCTGTAATACAATAAGAAAACAAAGTGACAACAAGGTGACAACATTTTAAACTCACGAATCTGAAATATGTTTTCTAGTCAATTGGTTATTTCAAAATACAACTTATGATTAATTTTACCTGAATCAATATAATTTAAATCATACTCTTTATATTGAAAAAATGACACCTCGACATGGGACTTGAACCTGAAACCTGTGGCTCAGTATGCCAAATATCTTACAGTCTGTGGTAAACGTGGGACAATCGTCAGCTACATATGAGTGATCAATTAAGATTGTTAGCTATCAGATAATGCAGTCACCTTCGGTTCAAGATGGCTTTAATTTAAATAAGTTGAAAATGACACTCGGAAATGGTCTATACACCATTAGATAGTCTGCGAGCTCAAGTTTTCTGATCTGAGTCGATCTCAGGTGAGTTTCCCATAAAACTTCTGAGTATTGAGACGAGTCAAGCTTGGGTTGAATAAATATATAATTTTTAAATTTAATTTTGTGAATATAAAAAATAAGTGTTTTTTTAAAATTGAAATAAGGCTCATATATTTAAAAAAAAAGTTTTAAATGTAAAATTATTTGATTAAATTTTAAATATAGTGTGATAGTAACAATTATTTAATATTCAATTCCATGTTCATAAAGAAAGTTTAGAAAAAAAAAAGCATTCAAGAAAATATGTTTGGATTTGAATAGGTATCAATATTTAAAAAAAAACTTATTTCCTGTCTATTTGAAGTGGAGCTGTTCATTTGATGCTGGTCTCAATCTAGGGAGAAAAATTTGAGCATTAGTGTTCTGATGTGTCGGTGCACCCACCACCTTACTTCCTAATGATAGTGACACGAGCAACGGCATACTAGCCCGCAAGGTAGTCTCTATAGTAGGGATACTGGTTTGTAGTGTAACCATGTTACAACAACAAGCTAAATCTAATGGGAGGACACTCACCCTCTGCCCTGTTGAACTTAAACATTTTATTATTTTATTTATTTTATTTATTGCTGTGTAGAGTGAAACAGAATGTAAGAAGTTGTGGGACATATATAAAGAGAAAAAGATGAACAAAAAGAAAGTAGTTAATGAGAGTAAAGAGCAAATATGATTTAAAGAAGGAGAAAGAATGCATAATGAATTTGAAGAAAATAAGAAGATGTTCAGGAAGTGGGTAAAGATAACAAAACAAGGAGTGTAAGGAAAGAGCTATGGCATTAAGAATGAACATGGTGAGATGATCTGGGAAGAAAACAATATATGAGAGTGATGGAGGAAGTATTTTGGGCAATATGGTGAAAACGTAGAGAAAGTGACATAAAATAGGTAAAATGTTATGAGTGAAAATTAACAAGGCTGAGGTGTTAAAAGCTATGATATGTGTAAAAGAATTGCAAAATCGCAGGTGTAAATGGGATCAGAAATGAAATGCTTAAGGTGTGGGGGCACGACACTACTTGCCAGATTGTTAAAGTTGTTCAATGTGTGTTCTGGGATTTCGAATGTTCTTAGTGACTGGAAGAATATTGTTAATGTTCCTTTTACAAAGACAAAGGCAGTAGGAGTGAATGTAAGAATTATAGGACAATTAGTTTGTTAAATATTCCAGAAAATTTTTTGGGAGACTTTTAATTGAGAGGGTGTTTAAAAAAAACTGTGGCCAATATCTGGGGTGTGCAGTGGGGTTTCATAGACCAGATATTTGTATTGCAACGCGTGGTTGAGAAATGTAAAGCATTAAGAAAGAAATTTATTGTTCATTCGTTGATCTGGAGAAAGTATATAATCAAGTGAATATGAGTAGGGTGACCTGGCGGTCTAGGGGTTAAGGTGTCAGACTTCTGTGCTGGCGGCCGGGGTTCAATCCTCGGTCCCGGCAAAGATTTATCTGATTACCAAACCCTCCCTTCACCATTGACAAGACATCTTGTGAATGTGGGGAATGCCAGACCTCCATCGTGGTTCGGATTCCACGTTAAACTGTAGGTCTTCTATTTCATTCTCACAATCACCCTACCATTACACATTAGTGTAAGTGTGTATAGCCCGAACGGGTAGTAAGACGCGGTGCTAATAATAATAATAATGAATAGGAGTATTTTATGGAATGTTCTGAGAGAGTATGGTGTGGATTAGGAGTCTGCGAGCTTGGTTTTTGTCATTCAAGTCGAGTATTTCTGAAAGCTCCCGAGTTCGAGTCGGATTCGAGTATATTAATGATTTTAAAATGTTTAAGTATATTAAAACATGTGTTCTTAAAATATGAATTACATTCATTATTATAAAGAGTAAATACTTTTGAAATAAAAAGTTAAACAATGGAAATATCGGTTTTTAAGATAGAAATAACACTCATAAAACACAATTTAAAAATAAAAACAACACTCAAATGAAAATTTAATAAAAAATTATTAAAATGGTTTTACACTAAATGTCTTTTAAGTACATTAAAATTACACCAACAAAAATTATAAATAAAAGTTAATAGAATGAATAATTGCATGATGGCCTGGAAATGTTTAACACGACAGAGTAGAAACACTGTACAGTGATGTAAAGTAAGTGATAGTGAAGGAAGTCAACCTGAAAGGATAGTCAGGTTAGCCCTATTTAAGAACAAACACACTTCTCTTTTCATGTCTTCTTAAACTTTTACACTTCTTCAAAACTGTCACAATTGCACATTAGTTTGAATTTTCGGGAATATAACTTTTTCATTAATGTGTCTTCATATGAAACATATTATATTTCCAAAAATTCAAAACAATGTGTAACTGTGGAAGTTTGAAGAAGTGGGAAGTGCAAAAGTGTGAGAAGAAATAGAGAAAAGTTGTTTGTTTATATCTAGTTCTAACCTAACTATCCTTTCAGGTTGGCTTCCTTCCTATAACTTTACATTATTGTAGTGTGTTTCTACACTGTCTAGATAAAAAGTTAATAAAACCTATGTTATAATAAGCTAATATTTCCCCAAAATATGCATTAGTAACTTAATTTACCCTATAAGAAAATGTAAGAATCATAAACAAGTAGAAATTTGAAGTGTTTCTTATTTTATTTATTATTCCTTAGTGTAATCGTTCATGATCACATTTTCTGTTCTATTTCCATTCCTTTATGCACAATTGAACATACACATTGTACGGGCTCTCGTTAGACATTATTTTACTGAGAAATTTACTTTACTTTAATATTTAATGCTTAGAAAAGTTGATGCTCATACTTTAAATTTAAAAATAATAGTTTGTAGAGATCCACCAGATGCAGTCTTAAAGGAAGCTCACCTCGGGACCGTGTGAGGTGCAACACAATTAATCATTTGAGCGGCAGCTCTTAGAACGCCCTGCAGAGGTATACTGGGCTGGGAAGGCACTCTGATGTCTGATTGGATACTCCTGCCTTCCTCAGCCTCCTCTTCAATACTGACAACCTCCCATTGCTATCAACACACAAATATTATTATTATTATTATTAGCACCGCGTCTTACTACCCGTTCGGGTTATACGCACTTACGCTAATGTGTAATGGTAGGGTTGGTGGAGGCCTGGCATTCCCCACATTCACAAGATGTCTTGTCAGAGGTAAAGGAAGGGTTTGGTAATCAGATAAATCTGTGCCGGGGCCAGGGATTGAACCCTGGCCGCCAGCACAGAAGTCTGACACCTTACCCCTAGACCGCCAGGTCACCGAACATAAAAATAAATTCTAGCAATTTATTCAAGTGCTTGACTACGACTACGGCTGTTTTAATAGCCTTAATTCTTTTATTGGACTTTATTTGAAACTATATATAATTTACTAGCCAGAGGGTCAATTTGGATTCTCCAAAAATCATAATATTTTATTTATTCATGAGGTATTTATAACCAAAACTATCAGAATCCAAACAAAAGTTTCTCAGAAGTGGATGAGAAAGGTTTTAAACACACTCATGGCTGAAACTACCTTTACCTGATTAACAATTTATATTTTATTAATTTTGTTAATACAGGCATGATTCTAAAATACACTTCATAGTTTATGTCCCTGATATAATACATTGAGTTTCTGAAACAAATGGTGGTTTCACTTGGCTGTTTAAGAACTTTGGGAAGTTGTGATGGTTAAATGACTCACTGACTAAGGTGAAAAGTTGCAAACGTAAGTTGGTAGAGAAATCAGTGCAAAGCCAGACAATCAATTTCTAAATTTCTGTCTGTTAGTAATATTTATGAATTAACACAATCACTCCATTAGAATTCCATGTAGAAAAATGTGTTTGTTACAAATATGTATACCTTGATATTACTATATTTAAGTTAGAGATTAAATTTGTACTTTTACTAATAGAGTTGATCATGAGGATAGTGCACTTAACTGACTTCTATAATAATCTTAAATTGTCTTAACTCTCGTTGGCATCATATGACGAGCAATTTTCTCATAGGATAATAATATTTTGAGTGATTTTTAATATTCTATTTAGGTTTTATGTATAATGAATATATTTCTTTTATAGCTAATTGATTAATTCTTGTGTTTAATTTATCACGTGTAAATTAGTAGCATTTGATATAACTTTTGAGGCACCCAACACTAAAATTCTATTGGATTAATGTGTTCCAATATCTTGTTAAAAGCCAAACATGCACTCACAAAGATGACTTACAGGTGCCGAGTCTAGAAGGTTGGCAAGTTGGTACGATTGATTGAGCTTGTTCTTGCAGAGAGAAGTTAGTCTTTTAGAGAGGATGTGTTGCCACACCTGCCAGGCTTGTAGACTCTCCTGACGGAGGAGCTGGCACGCTTCCTGCCACTTGCTTGACTCCCGAGGTAGCAATAGGTTCGTGTCCTAGACACACAATCATAACAGTAAAATCCCACAACTATACATCAAACACCACCTGGACACCACATGGACACCACTAACAAATGTCTAAAAAATATGTGCCTAGTATCAAATTTGGTATCGTTGTGTAGAGAGCTAATCATTTTTTGAATAAACATGTATTTGCATATTCAAACATCTGTCTTTTCAGCAAATGTTATTTGTTTGTTAGTGGTGACCTGGCGATCTAGGGGTAAGGTGTCACACTTCTGTGCTGGCGGCCGGGGTTCAATCCTCGGTCCCGGCACAGATTTATCTGATTACCAAACCCTTCCTTCACCTCTGACAAGACATCTTGTGAATGTGGGGAATGCCAGGCCTCCACCGTGGTTCGGATTCCACGTTAAACTGTAGGTCCTTCATTTCATCTCACAATCACCCTACCATTACACATTAGCGTAAGTGCGTATAGCCCGAACGGGTAGTAAGACGCGGTGCTAATAATAATAATAATAATAATAATAATAATAATAATAATAATAATAATATTTGTTTGTCCTTACTTTAATGTCAAGAGAAGGTGAAAAACACTTGTGGAGGTTAGGACACAGCTCACACAGTGCTTGCAGCAAATGGGCCATCAACACTGCACTGTTCTCTTCTGATTGGCTCAGATACTCTGACTTAATGTGCTCAACCAATCTGTAAATTAATAATTTTACAAATGAAATAAAGACATATATAATGGGATAGAGAGATATTAATCTGGTGATGGCATGGAAAGATGTTCTAGGAATTTGGTAATTTGAGAAAATACAAACACTTTTTTTTTTCAGTTACATTGTTAACATTTTATAACTCTATAAGGAAAACCTCTTTTCGCTTTGTGAGGTAATTGTATTATATTTGGAAGAAGCTATAGGAAAGGTGGATAGAAACATATAAAAGGGGGACAAACACAATATGGCCTTCAATCTATCAAACGTGAGTGCTGCTGATTAAATGAATTGATGTTTAATATGTGAAAGTAGCTCTAGTAAATTTTCTAGATGTCAGCTAAAGTTCTTCTAAGCAAAATTGAACTGTAACTTAGTTCCTTCAATTGAAAAAATTCTCGATGGTTGCTTCCACTGAAAAGGTACCATCCCAAAGTAGGTTGATTTTGACACTTTCACCATTCTAGATTTTGAGTTGGGTTAAGTCCACTATTTTATGAATCCAGATATTTATTTTACCTACAAATCCTGAATCTTGGAAAAAATTATGAACTTATATGTTAACTTAATAATATAGAATTTGGTTAAATTTGTAATATAATCATTTCGGGTCTGAACCACAAATCAATATAAAATTAAGGGAAGCCACAGTTTTTCCTCCGATGCATGCAAAGATCTAGTTTGTATTTAAAGCTAAAGTAACTAAGAAAAGTCTAATATTAAGCAAAATATAACATTAAATTCATTTTCATTTTAGCGTTTACAAGCATTCAAGTTTGCATTAAAATTTAGTTTTTTAACACATATTTTAAAGATTAATTTTTTCTTACGATTTTAAGGCAATTGAGATATATTTAAAATGTATTCTGACATTGCAAATTCTATGTATTTAAGTCATATTTTACAGATCAAGAAGCTGGACATTTTGCATACATAAGAGAATGGTCACACATTTTCACTTCAAAATGTCCTCACTTTATAATTTCTTCAAAGTCAAATTATATATATATCCATCCAAAAATAATTAACACAAGTTTTTATTAAATTTAAAAGCAAATAAAAGTAGCCGTATACTGTATAGAAAACCTAATTTTATGACTGCGCCAGTGCTGACTGTCAATCCAATCAGCTGATTATGGCACAATCGCTTGTTAAGCTATTCAAAGCCAAATCGGCATTTCAAGCCCTATAATAATGTCATCCACCACTGATTTCAACAATTTTTTTTAACTGTATATGCGAGAAGTTAGGTAGTGATGACTCACCAGCTTTAAGCTGGGTAAAAGACAAAATGGTGTACTATCACTTGGTGATAGGGTAGGGATTGTCTGGGGGAATGACAAAAGAGGAGTCCAGTCTAACTATATTTTTAAATTCTCTGACTTTCCCAGGTTTTCCAGAGCCTATTTCAACTTTTACAGTCACTATCTATTAGAAACAAAACAAACTCCCACAAGACTAACCCCTTGTCCAAGTCGGCAGAGATGGGCAAAGGCATGAAGTAGGGGATTGCCCGTGGGAGGGGTGAAGTACAGTGGGGACTATGTGTGCCCCATAACCACCTCGGTAGTTGTGAAGGCTCTGCAGGAATACTGCAAAGTGACGGCTAATAAAGCTCTTGTGAGGCTACAGTATGGAAGTAAACAAGCTGGTAGTCGTTATACAACATGCTTTCAAAAATGCAACAAAAAGCCTCGGCAAGAATATATTTAAAGGAAAGAAGCTGGATATTGAAACGGATATAGGAGCCCAAGAGGAAGACCAAGGAACAGGTGGCTAAAGAGAGTGCAGAAAAGTGTGGAGGAGAGTGGAGAAGACTGGGTAATTGTGGAGGAGTGGTGATGGGGATAAAGGTTATGTTGGAGAGGCTTATCTTCCAGTCACTAGCTGGGTTTGTTTGGAACATAAGCCTCTCCAACATAACCTCTATCCCCATCACCACTCCTCCACAATTACCCAGTCTTCTCCAGTCCAATTTTACCTGTAGAAACAATATATATAGATATTGTTTCTACAAGTAAAATTTATTTTAGAGCTCTCACACTAATTATTGGTGGTTCAGAACCCATTATAGGGGTTACTTTGGGACTATTCTAACCCCCGTCCCTCAAGGGGGTCTATACCAGTTAATGACTATTGAACTGATAAGATAAATTTTACCTTAACTATCACGTTTATAGTTAATATTAACTGACAACTAAATTTAATTACAGTACTTTATTTATTAAGTCATTTATTCCCATTGTTTGGTTTAATTATACAGTCAAATATGGTTATAATGAACATTTATGGACTCGGATATTTTGTTCACTATGTCTGAAGTTCACTAAAACCAATTTTTTCTTAAAGCTGAAAGTAGTGCGTTAGTGACAAACGAAATAAGAGTTTTTTTTTGTACAACCGCTCTTTATTGAAATCTATTAATTAATCTTAAAAATATTGGTTATATGCTGTTGTTTACTTTATACTGTTTTAGTTTTAAAAAAAATCAGATCTTTCTCTAGTCTGTGCTTTTTTCACAATTGATTCCACACATTCCATGCATTCACAAAACTAAACTGTGTAGAAAAGTATAATCTTATGTGTTTCATATACCCTTTCGAAGAAAGGGATTAGTGAAAACAATATTGCTAAATGGCCACAGACTGTAATTCACTGCCCTTTAAATCCTGTCGTATTAAACTCAGAAGACTATCTTCCTTTATTTGACGTAGACAAAGGTATTAAAACTTAAGCCAGGTCAATAAGTGCCGTGACGGTTTAAGCTCAACTTTGCCCGCTCCCCCTCCACATTTCAACTTTCAGTCAAGCCTTGTGCTGCCTAAACAAAAACTCAGGTAGAGAATAGTTGTCTTCAAGTTTAAACAACCAGAAGGTTATGTTATTAAAGAATTATGATGTTTGAATGACATTTCTTATTGAAAGTTTTGATTTTTCCATTGATTAAAACCAAAGTTAAGGGTTCATTATAAACAATTGTTTTAATGAAACATTGAAATGTATGTGGGTTGGGACCAATGAATTAGGTTCACTGTAGCCAAATGTTTACTACAACTAGGTTCACTAGACTGTACTATTAAAAATACAAATACTAATAATAAATGTTAACGACCCTTCATGGTAGAGATAAAAACAAATAAACGGTTTATCCTTTGAATAACTTTGTGCTACTTTTGATAAAATTATTATAATTTACACTCACAGTTGAACATTTTGGATTTATATCAACTTAGTCTTAAAAATTACTTATCTACCTTGTATGTACTTAATCCTATAACTTTTTCAAATAGTTGCCACAGCATGTTCAAGTTTTTTAATATGTTTATTAATAATATTACTAAGAATTTAATTCAGGTGACCTGGCGGTCTAGGGGTAAGGTGTCAGACTTCCGTGGACTGGCGGCCGGGGTTCAATCCTCGGTCCCTGCACAGATTTATCTGATTACCAAACCCTTCCTTCACCTCTGACAAGACATCTTGTGAATGTGGGGAATGACAGGCCTCCCCCGTGGTTCGGATTCCACGTTAAACTGTAGGTCCTCCATTTCATCTCACAATCACCCTACCATTACACATTAGCGTAAGTGCGTATAACCTGAACGGGTAGTAAGACGCGGTGCTAATTATAATAATTATAATAATTTAATTAAGAAGAAAGTATTTATATTCACAAGTCTATGTGTGTCATTTTACCTTTGTAATATTGTAAATAAAATAAAACAAATTACTGGCCCAGCCCTACAAAATTTAATTATATACATTTTATGAATAATCATAATTATGTTTGGTTGTGTATTTATTTCAGAATATATTTCCAAACTCTCCAAGACAAGCATAGGTGTACTAACTACTAACCTGTTCACATTTTCCACACTACATTCCTGCAGGTGAACCTGCAGTTCTCCAGTGTCTGTAGATGCAGGGTCACACACATAATACTGCATGTCCTGGAGAAGTTTCTCCAGCTGCACGTCCAAGGCCGAGCAAAGTTTCTCGACGCATGGCGTGTAGCCTAACACCTTCATCAATAAGCCTACGAACAAATTATGAGTGTGTTTTAGAAAGGTATAACATACAAGCAGTGTTTGAAAATTTAGTAAACTCTGAATCATTTACAAATTAAAAAACAACAGGAACACGATATATACAGGGATACCAAAGAGCAAGTCAAACATTTTTTGCATATTTATAGAAATTGTTAAATATATACATATATTATATATATTGCACTAATTAATGTACTTATATCTGTTACGTATTATTCTCAAACCCTTTTTACTAGATATATTTTAGCTCATAAATAAATTTCCTTTTGAGAAAAATTTTAACACTAAAAAGCAAAATTTAACCGTTTAACAACATGTATATAATAAAATAACAAACCATACTAGTTTTATTTAACAGTATGTGAATGTTTTATTTCATTTTCCCAAAATATATAATATAACATAAAAAGCTAGTTTAACTAAAGTTCACAAAAAAGGGCAAGTTGTATGTGCCCCTTAGTAAAGTGTGCAATAAGGGGTGCAGTTGTACACTTTAAGAGAATTCAGACATCATCAAAAATCACTTCTGGCCTTTAAGCCGACGCCATTGCAACTTTAAAGTGCACATGGCTTCCAAGGGCCCTTAGACAGACTATTCAGACATGACCTAAGATTAGCACACCTAGTTAGGTTTTAGCCTTTCCCTTTTCCATAAGGAATTGGGAAGGTTGAATTAGAGGAAGTGAACCCGCATCTGCGTGGAGGGAAAGTGGAAAACCATTTAGGAAAAACCACCCCCAGTTCACCCAACCGAGATTCGAACCCATAATTTTTTGTTCATTATATTCTTAGCAAAAATATTAACAAACATAAAAAATATAATCATTATAAAAAACTTAAATATGTTGTGGTGGATAATTGAAAAAGGAAGAGGGTCAAGTTCAAGGTAGTCAAGTCTTTAGACCTCTTTGATACAAATCTAAAATGCTCAACTCTGAGCATTAATTATTAATAATTTATGATAATTATTTAAAACTAGCACAAATAAAATGATAGGATATCAGTAAAATGGTAGAGCACAACAAAAGTAAAAACACTAATACATATTTACACACACTTCAATAAAGGCTATGATTCTGTTTATTTATTTTCACATTTTCCACTAAGAGTAACTAGTCATATTATTATTTATATTTTAAATATTATACTTTAACCAAACAATATTAATAAATGACCAAATAAATATTTTTTTAAAGTCATTAACTATACTATTCAATTAATATTTATAAGCTAAGCAATAAAAGGCGAAGAATTATATAAGCAACCCAATAGTTATTAACTGAGGTTGAATTTTAATGGTACCGTCATTCCTTGAATTGAACCTCTTATTTTTTCACACTTTTTATAGTGGGACTATGTTACTCACAAAGTGTTGACCTTGAAATATACCCTCTTGTAATATCTCTCTCTCACTCTATGTCTCATTTGCAAGCAGCCAAGAATGGGTCCCCACAGACTGTCCTTTCAAACATGACCGGTAAACTCCCCCACTACCCGCTTCTCCTTTACACCTGACACTTCTGTAGCCAAGTGATAGGTTCTTTCTTGTATTTGCTAACCAGCTTAAAACTGTCATCACTACCTGACTTCTAGCCTACACAGTTCAAAAGATCTGTGTAAATAACTGTAACTAATTGGGTCTATTATTATTAATTATTATTATTATTATTATTATTAACACCGCGTCTTACTACCCATTCGGGTTATACCCACTTACGCTAATGTGTAGTGGTAGGGTGATTGTGAGATGAAATGGAGGACCTACAGTTTAACGTGGAATCCGAACCACAGTGGAGGCCTAGCATTCCCCACATTCACAAGATGTCTTATCAGAGGTGAAGGAAGGGTTTGGTAATCAGATAAATCTTTGCCGGGACCGAGGATTGAACCCCGGCCGCCAGCATAGAAGTCTGACACCTTACCCCTAGACCGCCAGGTCACCAATTGGGTCTAAAATGCCAATCTGGGTTGGCTGATTGTGCCATACATAATTGGCCGATGATCGGATTGATAATTGGAAAACGCTCTAATTTTAATACTCTAAAATTGTACATATTCTTCAGGATTCAAGGGATTCGAGTGTTTCCCTAAATACAAGGTCGACTATGAGATATTCTAAGTCTTAAGAAGGTGTATTTTGAAAAAAATATGATTAAAAGAATAACAGAAGAACTGACCTCGACTTTTAAAGTCCTCTCGCAAGTCGTGTTCAGGTAGACTACTCCTGAAACACAACATCCTAATATTTAAATTCTGGTCTTGATCTGGAAATATATTACAGTAGACTCTTGATTATCTGGCATGGTAGGGAAAAATATTTGCCTGGATTACAAAAACCTGGATAATTTCCGTCACAAAAAATTCGTAAAAAACATTTTAAAAAATCAGAGGAAACAAAAAACCAAATCTAAAAATTAACCCATGATCTTACCCTTTTATATGAAATATGACAGCAAAGAAGTCTGTTTTATTCCTTTGTTCAGTTTTTGCAAATGGTGCAAAGAATATTTTGCAACATTAGCCTATCAGCAAGGGTACTATCTTCCTGTTTTACCAAATAATCCTAATGGTCGCCACTTCTGTTTGTTGACATGTTCACAACTTATTATGTAGAGTTATATCGTAAGGTAAGCATGTGTAATTGGAATGTTAATAGATATTATTTTGAGTAGGGACGGACAGGAATTACTTTTCTATTTCGACACAGAGGCAGGAAGAGGTCTGGAAATGAGTCAAAATATCAAGATTAGGGATGGATTATATTTGTAAGAAGGTAAAGGAAAGGTGGATAGAAACATATAAAAGGAGGACAAACACAATATGTCCTTTACAATGAAAAGAAGAACACAGTTCACACTTTACACTGCTGCCAATGGACAAAGAGGTAATGGTTGCCTCTTAAAGAAAATTGATCGTCACCGCCCAATCCCCCGACCTAGGTTTCATTCTATCGGAACTCATTAGGGATGGGAAATTTTAAACTTACACTTTAGAATAATTTAATAAATAATAATAAATAATAAATAATTTTATAAATATATTGATTTCTAAACTAATATGGTAGGACTTGTAAAAGTTATAATATTATTAAAACCTGCTTCGGTGGCCGCATGGTCTAAGGCATCACTCTTGAAATAGACTAAACTTCTGATGACTAGGAGATCATAGTTCAATCCTGGCCGGGTACACTGAAAATGGTTTTCCCTAAATGATTTCCCACTCTATCCACACAAATGTGGGTACAACTCCTCTAAATTCAGTTTCCATCATTCCTAATACACTAGAGTAATAAGTACATAGGCATATAACCGGAAAGGGTAATAAGACACGGTGCTAAAAAGACACTGTTAAAGGTAATAAAAATGATGTCACTCTTACCCCCTATTCCTTCTGTTGTCAAGATGGGTTGTGACCGAGGATGGGGGAAGTGACTGGGTTCTAATTGAGTGGGTTTATAATTGACGTACGAGTTGGGCTTTTATTGTTTTATATTGTACTACTATGTTTTATTACAAAATAAAATGTTGAAAAGAAATATTAGAGGATATGGAAAAACTTAATATATTTACTTAGAAGCTCGTGGCAGAACGTAGTATGCAAGGAATACTTAACCAACGTCTGACAGACCTATGGGTGAACCCACACAGTTATAAACCTCGGTAACCAGGACTCGGCGGTAGCCCTCCAATATTCGTACTGATGATCCGGCGTCCTAGCCTTTGTATCCTTAAAAACGGGCAGAGTGACTCCCTAGACTCGATGGTGATTAGTCAGCCCTGTAAGCTAGGATACACTACTGTTTAGCCTGGCTTCTAGTCTGGTTTGATGTGAGGAATGCAAACACTCTGTTTAGGGCTAATCACGACACATTGCAATACTCGTTTTCTAATTCACAATCCAGAACACAACGATATTAAACAAACACATGCATAAATTTAGGCTGTGTCAATTACAATAGTAAAAAATAACATAGTAAAATAAAGGTGTGCGAAAATAATTTTTAAATCAAATATAAAAATTTTGAACTAATATCAAAAAATAAAATCAAATAGTTTTATAAAATTTTTGATGGAAATTATTTTTATTAGTTAATCTCTTTTGAAATTTATGTTATATATTTAATTATTTGCAGAGTGCAAAAAAAAAAACCCTTCAAAACATAACGTTTGGCACCTCTTCAATGTGCTTTTAAGTATCAAACGTAAAACTATTATCTAGGTTTTAAACTCCTTAAAAGTAACTTAGATTTATTAAAATGCTAATTTATTAAAAGTCTAATGCTGTAGTGAAACCTTAGGCGGGTGTTTTGAATTTATTCAGCAGCTTACAAATTTGTATAATTGTATTGTTGTAAGAGTCTTGCTCTAGTGTGTAGAGGACTATCGATCCCTTCTTCCACCCGACACTAACACTCACTTGTCGCAACCCACATCGTCAGCCGCTCTCCTCAGCCTGTCGTGAAGGTCTGCAAGTGCCGTCTCCCAATGGCTGCTGATGATAGTCTTGGCTCGTTGAGTCACCAGTGGTTGGAAATAGTTTGCCCAGAGGTGGGGGGGACCTTGAGAGAGCGACAGGTGTTCACAGATGTCGTCCCAACCTTCAACGACCCCCACCTCCGCCGCTTCCTCTCTGATAGCTTGCAGCCCTCGCACAGAGCTCACCAGAGTCAGAAGCGAGGTTACCCCCTGCTGCACGAATTCCTGCACCCACTTCAGCCACAGGGTCACATGATCACGCATCTCATCCGGGGACACCGGATCTACCGGCTTGCTGGTCGAAGGTCTGCAGGTTACACAATAACAATCATTTTAGTGCATAGGAGTATGATTATAGATGTTGTTATTGCTTAACCATACATTTCCACTAGTTTGTTATTATTATTATTATTATTATTATTAGCACCGCGTCATACTACCCGTTCGGGTTATACGCACTTACGCTAATGTGTAATGGTAGGGTGATTGCGAGATGAAATGAAGGACCTACAGTTTAACGTGGAATCCGCAATTATGTGAAGGGAGAGTTTACAAAGTTTTGAACTGTCATAAAAAAAAAGTTTTATGATTGGCGATCTGATTTTACCAAAACAAACACAGCATTTTTTTTCTACTCAGTTCGGGCCATCCGCCTATTTATTAATTACGCTGATATGGTAGGTTAAGGAAGGTAAAATTTAGAGGAAATGTATACAAGTTTGCTGGTAAAGAGAAGGGAGGTAAATTGGGAGAACCACCCAGAGTATACTCTGCTGGTATTCGAACCCTGATCTCCCCTTCATTGTAAGACCAGACAAAATGATGCTGGTGTTTAGTCCGCACGCCCAGAAATGCTGGCACTATTCCATTAAACCTGTTAAAATATATTATTATTATCATTAGCACCGCGTCTTACTACCCGTTCGGGTTATACGCGCTCACTCTAATGTGTAATGGTAGGGTGATTGTGAGATGAAGTGAAGGGCCTACAGTTTAACGTGGAATCCGAACCACGGTGAAGGCCTGGCATTCCTCACTAGTTTGTTGAAGAAATTTTTGTGCAAAATACAAATTGGAAGATCAACAAGTTGAAAACATTTTACATACACAGTTGACTATAATTTACTTATAATGAAAAACTAAACCAAATATTAATTTGAGGATAAAATATAACTTAACAAGATTTACAGGTATTATGTAATAATTTTATTTTTATTTTTAAACACTTACATTTTTTTAAATGTTCTACATAATTTTATTAAAAGAATTATGTCTTTGATTCGCGTCATCAGCACAAAACCAAATAATATTTTTGAGTTTGATAAACCCCGATAGTCTTTATTTTCATTTAACACATTAGCAGAATACATGAGTCAACAACTATATTACTCATATTCTGAAAATTGAAAAATGACACCTGGACACGGGAATCGAACCCTGGACCTTCAGCTTAGTACGCCAATGCTCTTACCACTGAGCTATCCAGGATTCGTCCCGTGCCCTTGGTCATTCTTCATTCTTCACTCATAGTTTTAAGGCAGAGTCTAAGATGGACGGCGGAAGTCGTCAGCTTATAAACATGTGATTATCTAAGATCACAGCCATCAGACAACGCAGCCATTAGCGACTCGGTAGTTGGCATTTTTGCAGCCATTAGACAATTATATATAATTGTACAGGATTGCATATATTAATGAAACAAATAGCCGAAACTATTGTTAATGCATTTTAGTGGGGATAGTCCTGGATAGCTCAGTGGTAAGATCATTGGTGTACTAAGCCGAAGGTCCCGGGTTCAATTGCCGTGTCCAGGTGTCATTTTTCAATTTTCGGAATATGATATCTAAGTGGTGTTATCCCCACTAAAATGCATTAACAATAGTTTTGGCTATTTGTTTAATTAACTTTATTACTGTTTAATAATCTAACCTGAACTCTTGAACAAGTGGGGACAGGAAATTGTAGACAACAGAGTCCTTTACATCAACCAGTTCGATGGACGGGGGAGCGTCATTTCCCACAAGGTTTCTCAACTGTTTCCACACCATACCAAGCTCAGATTGGGAAGTGTTCTCTCCTTCTTCTGTGGAATAACTTTTTATTATAAACTGTCAATATATTCTAGTTAAATAAATGTGATAGAATGTCGAAAAACTAAGTAAAAATACTTACATATATCTACAAACACTTCAAATTTATCGGTTTTATTACTACTATTTCCTGAGGAAGCTACGATTAAAGCATTGAAATAGTGAAGTGTTATTATTATTATTAGCACCGCGTCTTACTACCCATTCGGGTTATACGCACTTACGCTAATGTGTAATGTAGGGTGATTGTAAGATGAAATGGAGGACCTACAGTTTAACATGGAATCCGAACCACGGTGGAGGCCTGGCATTCCCCACATTCACAAGATGTCTTGTCAGAGGTGAAGGAAGGATTTAGCAATCAGATAAATCTATGCCGGGACCGAGGATTGAACCCCGGCCGCCAGCATAGAAGTCTGACACCTTAGCCCTAGACCACCAGGTCACCGACGTGAAGTGTTATTAAATATGTGTTAGTGTTTTTTACTTTTTACACTTAATGGGAAATAATGAATGTATTTATCTATTTAGCAACACGTCTTACTACCCGTTTGGGTTATACGCTTAATTGCTTATTATGCTAATGGATTAGGAGTTGGGAAGGTTGAATTTAATGGAAGTGAACCCGTATTTGTGTGGAGTGAGAGTGGAAAATTATTTAGGAAATACCACCTTCAGTTCACCCGACCAAGATTAGAACCTCAATCTCCTCATCATTGGCAGTCTAGCTCAACACGAATCAAGCGTGTTAGCCAACTACACCATAGAGGCGGGTAGGAGACAATAAAGGAAGGAGAAAAAGTGTAGGGGTGGTACTGAGGGTAGTGTGGGAAGTGGAGGAAGAGTGTATCAGTGATTGAATTACTAAACAGACAATTATAAACAAAGGGAAATAAATAGAATTGCTTGAGGTGCATACTACGAAAGTTGGATGCCTTTTGGAAGAGAAGGAAAAATTAAGAAATTTAGGAAGAATTAGAAAGGTACTTGGGAAAGGAAAGGCAAAGGGTGAGTGAGGAGACCTTAATGCTCAAGTTGGGAATGAGAAAGCAAGTTTTGAGGAGGTGTTAGGAAATGACGAATGGGGGAGAGAGAAACAAGGAAGGTATGAGATTACTGGGAATGTGTGCACGAAATGGAATGAGCAAGGTTAACAGTTGGTACAAAAAGAAAAGGAGAACGCCATGAAATAACTAGATACAGTTTGAATGGGGAGCAAAGGCTTATAATAGATTACTTCTTTATGGACAAGGAAATAAAAAGGCAGACTCTAAACAAAATGTGTTTTATTGTTACTCTCTTCTGGTGATGTCCCCCGATAATCTCCTAGTTATGTATTTTATTGTGATTTTAATTGTGAAATTTGAGGCCTACAGTTTTTTGGTAAGTGTGTAGGCCTTGCCCTTCTATCCTCTTTTCAATGTTTAATTTAATATAGCCGTTGGCGCCATTTTACCTTGGAAATTGTAATGAGTAATAGGACATTTAACAAGAAATAGATAAACTCAAGGAAAGATGCAAGAAATATAAAGTTAGACATATTTCAAATAAATTATCTTAGCAGTAATTAATTTCAATTCTATATTTAGGATTGATACTAACTAAAGCATTTAGCGTATAACCTGAATGAGTAGACCCAATAACCAAAAAATAAAAAAAATAAAGCATTTTACCTGCATAGATTGTTAACATAAATGTAAATTCCAAATTTTTAATTATGGTACAATAATTTGTTTTCTCACTATGTCTTACTACTCGGCCCAGCTACTGGATTTATGAATATTTACATGGAGAGAGTGAGAGACTATTAAGAAAAAAATGCCCTGCAATGCGGATAACCCTCAAATAGCTCAATGAGTGTAGATAAACATGGTTAGCGTGGTAAACATTGCAGTTTGAATGGAACCCACCGTAGAAGCAAGCATGTAGAAGCATGATGGTCTGTACAAGCAGTCTTAAACTGGTCGAGATGCATACTTTCACGCTGACATGTTGATCAGAGGGCAACACTCGCTGTAAAGCTTGAGTGCGCAGTTCCAGGAACTTACTGAGTAGCTCTACAGAAGTTAACCCTTCCAAGAGTACCAACGTGCTTAAGCAACTCGACGCTTTCTACAAAAATAAGTATATATTGTTAAAACTCTGTGGGACAATAAATAGCAGTAGGTATTAGATTTTATTTAAGTAATAAATTGAAATGATATAGATTTCTCCATACCTTTTATTATTATTATTATTATTATTATTATTATTATTAGCACCATGTCTTACTACCCGTTCGGGTTATACACACTTACGCTAATGTGTAATGGTAGGGTGATTTGAGATGAAATGGAGGACCTACAGTTTAACGTAGAATCCGAACCACGGTGGAGGCCTGGCATTCCCCACATTCACAAGATGTCTTGTCAGAGGTGAAGGAAGGGTTTGGTAATCAGATAAATCTGTGCCGGGACCGAGAATTGAACCCCGGTCGCCAGCATAGAAGTCTGACACCTTACCCCTAGACCGCCAGGTCACCCATCCCTTTTATTAGTTAAAATTCTTTTAACTTAATTAAATTCAGATCTCGTATCCTCATATTTTATTTATTTGATTCATACTAAACTAGGTACAGAATTGTATATTTTAATTTGTTTGGAGTTAGCTTTTACTTCTGAGTTGAGCACCTGCTTGGGAAGCAAGTGTAGGCTCCGCCCCTTTTGTTATTTCCCACGCCTCGGTAATTACTTGTTGGTCAATGAAGAGAAATAGTGCTAGGTTTTCGGGGTCCACAAATGTAAGAACAGGGAGTATATGGACAAGGCACGTTGTTATTTGGACTTGGCTTGGGCCACTTTGTGCTAAAAATAAATGTAGAGTTCACAGATGTATAGTATCTGTTCATTAATATTTCTTGACATAGTAAGACATGTTTTTGATCGTTCTAAGATGTGATAGTTAATTTATATAAAATAAAGAATTATGCTTTGAATCTTGGTACAGACATATTGTAATAGTGTACAAGATGTAGAACATTTTGATAGTGAATAAAACCATATTGTTACAGAACAAGCATTTGCTTCCAAAAACCTAAGCATTTTAATTAGAATAATACCCAATGTGATGCATGTAACTTTTACAAAACATTATCAGAAGAGGAACTTTAAAAAATAAATTAATAGGTAATGTTTATAAAGTCTGCACATTTACTAAAAAACATTCTAATAACATTAAATTATTTTTTTAAATTTGAACATGCAATAAATTTACATTGTTCAAAACTTATTCGAGCCAACGTGTAATAGTTTAGGAAATATAAGCTATAAAAAAGAAAAAAATTATTTTTGAAATACCATTTACATTGGTGTGCATGCCAACAAAATGTTGGTTTTATCAAGTTTAGTTTGCCAGAAAAGTTTACTTACTAAGTTTTTCCTTAGTTGATTTTTTACCCTTCCTTCACACAAATCCTGGTGCATTTCCTACAAATTACACCTTCTCTAGTTCTTACCGCAATAGTCTAAATAAATATGTATGGTATGTATAGAATGGGTAGACTTTTCTTTGTTTTTCGAGAAGAGGAACTCTCCACTTGTGCTTTTAAATATTTAAGTGCTACTTTTTTGTTGTAAATGCTTTCAAAACTGTTGTGTTTTATTTTCTATTTTAAAACCTTGTGAACGACTAAATTGTTTAAATTGACTGAAAAAATATATTGTGTTGGTATCTATAAATAGTATTCAAAATTACTCAGAAAATGAATTTTCTTAGTTGTTGCTCATGGTGGGCCCCGAGCCACTATGCACCCTGCTTGGAAGCCAAGAGAGCGGCCTGTCAGACTTAGCAACGGAACCCCAGTGAGGTCTATAGTAGTGACCTGTGGCGAGAGTTGGTGAGACTGTAGCGTCCGTTGGCAGCCCTCTAGGATCGTGTGTAGGAAGTGACTGATCGTGCTCCACTGACGAACTATGACGGGGAACCACTGAACCACTTTCTGGGAGTCGACACCTCCCTCTGTACTGCCTTGCAACTGAAGACCTGACAAACACACACTAAAGTTGTGACTAAAGTTTTTTTATTTAGACAATGTCTTTAAATACCTTTGAAAGATTTAACGGGGCTAAAAGTGTAGTACCTATACAAGTGAGAATAATCCCATTGTGACAAGTGATATCGGCTTTTACAGACACTTTCAAACTTTACGCTATTGGCATCTTAAACAGAGCTAATATTAAAATGAAACTAACTAGCTCTATATTACTGCTGTATATACATATTAATTTTAGTTAGAGTAAGATATATAATATTTAGCACCGCGTCTTACTACCCGTTCGGGTTATATGCTTTAAGTACTAATTACTCTAATGGATTAGGAATAGGGAAGGTTGAATTATAGGAAGTGAACCTGCATTTGCGTGGAGGTAGGGTGGAAAACCATTTAGGAAAAACCGCCCCCAGTTCACACGACCGAGATTCGAACCTCGATCTCCCCGTCCTCAGCAGTCGAGCTTCAACATGACAAGCGCGTTAGCCAACTACGACACCAAGGCAGGTAGTAAGATATAACTTAAAATTATTGACTAACCAATTTTTTGGGGGCTAAGGGTCGTATGTTAAATATTAAATCCTTTTTTTCTTAATCAATGCACTACTTTTTTCATCATCGCGTCCTACTCCCTCTTCAGGCTATACACATAAATTATTATTACTCCAATGTGGGGTAAGAATGAAGAAAAATAAATTTAGAGTCAATTCACCTGCATTTGTGTGAGTGTGGAGAGTGAGAAACTATTTAATAAAAACAGCCCTCAGTAGACCCGGAGAGGGATTCAAACCCCCAATCTCCCCATCATCAGCAGATCAGT
Organism: Timema douglasi; assembly: GCA_901482245.1. Taxonomy (NCBI): domain Eukaryota; kingdom Metazoa; phylum Arthropoda; class Insecta; order Phasmatodea; family Timematidae; genus Timema; species Timema douglasi. The sequence goes on along the minus strand of CABEEJ010001102.1, from coordinate 110,264 downwards.
CCAACATGAGAATGACACCTTAGACCATTCGGCCACTGAAGCGGGTGATGCTTTACGCGCTGTATTAGTGGTTAAATGCTTTAAAAGATACAAAGGCTTATCTATGGATAATTTCAATGCACTAAGTGACATCCTAATTATAGTTTGAGCATATAACTCATTTGATGTATATAATTAGTAAGCAAGCAAACCAAGACTATTCTCTTTTAGCAGTTGCAGTTAAATAGAGCCTAATAGCTTTATAACCTCAACGAGGGAAATATGATTTGAGACATAAACTACCTGTACTGATGTGTCTGGCAAACAGAAACAACTGAGCTGCCAAAATAAAGTTTTCTTGTTCCAATGCACTCCATATTTGCTCCGGAATATCTACAAGGATCTTGATTTGAACTGCAGTTGCATAGAGATTCTTGTGCTGTGATAAACTAGAGTATAATGTACCAAAATTAATGGCATAATAAAAACAAAATATGCTGAAAGTTAAAATAAAACGACATAACTAATAGTAAAATTCACAATGGATTTATACCAAGCACTTGACTCGTGGTGCGGTTCCGATAACATATTTTCTCATGTCAAGAATTCACGAATCTATTATAATTCACAAAAGTCATACTCTATTTTTAGACTTTACTTCTAAGTGTTGGCTATCAGCGTAGTATCACTAAAACTTTAATCTATATTATTATTATTATTATTAGCACCACGTCTTACTACCCGTTCGGGTTATACGCACTTACACTAATGTGTAATGGTAGGGTGATTAAAGACTAAATGGAGGACCTACAGTTTAACGTGGAATCCGAACCACGGTGGAGGCCTGGCATTCCCCACATTCACAAGATGTCTTGTCAGAGGTGAAGGAAGGGTTTGGTAATCAGATAAATCTGTGCCGGGACCGAGGATTGAACCCCGGCCGCCAGCACAGAACTCTGACACCTTACCACTAGACCGCCAGGTCACCTTAATCTATCTTAATTAGTTTACTGATGCACTTGTGTTTCTGACAAGGGAATATTCGACTGCCTAACACAATATTTGAGTCAATCATACTTAAATCACCTTAAAGACTTGATGTGAGCCGAGTCAGCCTTGAAACCATAAAGTTGCCTAAGCTGAAGCTGCTGACATTTGACACTCATCTCCTCAATGTGGCCGATCACTCCTTCAGCCGTTTTCTTCATATCACTTATAGTGTCCGCTGCTTCGATCAGGTCTCGATATCTCTCTCTATCAACAGTAATTACTTTTATTTTTACAATTTAAAAGATATCAGAGAAGAAGACATTTTTACATAAGGATGTTAAAAATACATTGTAACTGATTACTGATTCAATTGATAAACTAATCATCATTTAATCAACATATAGCCTGATTATATGGGAAAACGAGGAGCTAGAAGTGCAGGCACAGTTAGATGTATGGAATGAGGGAGTTGGTCAAAATAGAATGGAGTTAATGTAAAGAGGAGCAAATTAGTGATCATAGCACAGAAGGGAAAAAGGCACACGAGGGGGATAACATTAGGAGGAGAAGAACAGTAGAAAGTTTCAAATAACTGGGAAGTATGGTATAAGAAAGAGGAGGAAACGAGAGATAAATTGTGGAAAGAGGGAGTCAAACAAAGAGCCCCTGGAGAAGGTGAGATTGGGGTGGTATGAACATGTGAGAAGGTGAGATTGGGGTGGTATGAACATGTGAGAAGGTGAGATTGGGGTGGTATGAACATGTGAGAAGGTGAGATTGGGGTGGTATGAACATGTGAGAAGGTGAGATTGGGGTGGTATGAACATGTGAGAAGGTGAGATTGGGGTGGTATGAACATGTGAGAAGGTGAGATTGGGGTGGTATGAACATGTGAGAAGGTGAGATTGGGGTGGTATGAACATGTGAGAAGGTGAGATTGGGGTGGTATGAACATGTGAGAAGGTGAGATTGGGGTGGTATGAACATGTGAGAAGGTGAGATTGGGGTGGTATGAACATGTGAGAAGGTGAGATTGGGGTGGTATGAACATGTGAGAAGGTGAGATTGGGGTGGTATGAACATGTGAGAAGGTGAGATTGGGGTGGTATGAACATGTGAGAAGGTGAGATTGGGGTGGTATGAACATGTGAGAAGGTGAGATTGGGGTGGTATGAACATGTGAGAAGGTGAGATTGGGGTGGTATGAACATGTGAGAAGGTGAGATTGGGGTGGTATGAACATGTGAGAAGGTGAGATTGGGGTGGTATGAACATGTGAGAAGGTGAGATTGGGGTGGTATGAACATGTGAGAAGGTGAGATTGGGGTGGTATGAACATGTGAGAAGGTGAGATTGGGGTGGTATGAACATGTGAGAAGGTGAGATTGGGGTGGTATGAACATGTGAGAAGGTGAGATTGGGGTGGTATGAACATGTGAGAAGGTGAGATTGGGGTGGTATGAACATGTGAGAAGGTGAGATTGGGGTGGTATGAACATGTGAGAAGGTGAGATTGGGGTGGTATGAACATGTGAGAAGGTGAGATTGGGGTGGTATGAACATGTGAGAAGGTGAGATTGGGGTGGTATGAACATGTGAGAAGGTGAGATTGGGGTGGTATGAACATGTGAGAAGGTGAGATTGGGGTGGTATGAACATGTGAGAAGGTGAGATTGGGGTGGTATGAACATGTGAGAAGGTGAGATTGGGGTGGTATGAACATGTGAGAAGGTGAGATTGGGGTGGTATGAACATGTGAGAAGGTGAGATTGGGGTGGTATGAACATGTGAGAAGGTGAGATTGGGGTGGTATGAACATGTGAGAAGGTGAGATTGGGGTGGTATGAACATGTGAGAAGGTGAGATTGGGGTGGTATGAACATGTGAGAAGGTGAGATTGGGGTGGTATGAACATGTGAGAAGGTGAGATTGGGGTGGTATGAACATGTGAGAAGGTGAGATTGGGGTGGTATGAACATGTGAGAAGGTGAGATTGGGGTGGTATGAACATGTGAGAAGGTGAGATTGGGGTGGTATGAACATGTGAGAAGGTGAGATTGGGGTGGTATGAACATGTGAGAAGGTGAGATTGGGGTGGTATGAACATGTGAGAAGGTGAGATTGGGGTGGTATGAACATGTGAGAAGGTGAGATTGGGGTGGTATGAACATGTGAGAAGGTGAGATTGGGGTGGTATGAACATGTGAGAAGGTGAGATTGGGGTGGTATGAACATGTGAGAAGGTGAGATTGGGGTGGTATGAACATGTGAGAAGGTGAGATTGGGGTGGTATGAACATGTGAGAAGGTGAGATTGGGGTGGTATGAACATGTGAGAAGGTGAGATTGGGGTGGTATGAACATGTGAGAAGGTGAGATTGGGGTGGTATGAACATGTGAGAAGGTGAGATTGGGGTGGTATGAACATGTGAGAAGGTGAGATTGGGGTGGTATGAACATGTGAGAAGGTGAGATTGGGGTGGTATGAACATGTGAGAAGGTGAGATTGGGGTGGTATGAACATGTGAGAAGGTGAGATTGGGGTGGTATGAACATGTGAGAAGGTGAGATTGGGGTGGTATGAACATGTGAGAAGGTGAGATTGGGGTGGTATGAACATGTGAGAAGGTGAGATTGGGGTGGTATGAACATGTGAGAAGGTGAGATTGGGGTGGTATGAACATGTGAGAAGGTGAGATTGGGGTGGTATGAACATGTGAGAAGGTGAGATTGGGGTGGTATGAACATGTGAGAAGGTGAGATTGGGGTGGTATGAACATGTGAGAAGGTGAGATTGGGGTGGTATGAACATGTGAGAAGGTGAGATTGGGGTGGTATGAACATGTGAGAAGGTGACTGAAGGGAGTGTGGAGAGGAGAGGAGAGGGCCAGTGTGGAGGAAGAAAAGTGGTAGGAAGACAGGGGAGAGGCTTATGTTCGAGAGAGACCATTCCGATGGCAGGAAATCAACAATGATGAGGATGATTTGAATAACTATGATGACAAGAAACTTAGGTAATCAAGTTAAAACAAAAATGAAATTGATTATTAATCCTTTTTTTTTTCCTTACTAGGCCCCTACTAAGGTACCGTAACTCTAACCTTTTAGGTAGGGGCTTATAAGGGGGTCCTACTTTTACACAAAGTGAATATACCGGAACCGAGATATTTTGAGCATCCTACCCCTAGGAAGTGGTTGGACAAATCTTCAAGCTATGACTCAGAAATATTTCTAGAACAATCCCTGTTTTATTTTTATTGGTATTTTAACATTAGCTATATAGTTAATTAATTATTTAATACAATATGTAAATGTGAGAAGGTGCAACAGGATGGATATATTAGGGAGAACCTGCTTTTGAATGGTAATTCAAACAAAGGGAACTGGCTATATTTCAACATCTAAATCACTGGCAACAAGCTATTGAGAGCCTAACACACTAGCATCAAATCTTCATAGCCCTCAATAATCTATTGTCTGTAAGCGATAGATATGATAAAATGTAATTAGGTACGGTATATTTAATATGAAAGGTCTTTCTTTTATTCCCAAAATTTATCAACTTATACACAAAATGTATAACTTATACATATATGGAGAAAAGTTGTGTAGGTCTATTTAGTTTTTCTATCAATTTCTAAACCTAAGTTCATTTAATGATTCTGGTTGATTTTTCTCCTTCTTAAGAATAGTACTTAAAGAGGGAGTAAATCTAAATTTTGTATGTTATATTATAGTATATTAGATATGGTTTACCAAATGTAGGGCCTTCACACAACCATGGCAAAATTAAATTGATGGCAAAATTAGTATGATGACTTTAGGGAGAGACGAGAGTTCCGGACCAGAGGTCCTACCACTCGGAATATATCAGGGAGTCCCGCGGGCCGAAAGGCTCGACTCAATGTGAACTCTACCAGGCGGTATAGGGGCCTCCGTGCCCCCAGTCGCTCAGGGTCAAGCGTGAGGCCGAAGATCAACGGGCCTGACCTGGGGCGACCATTTTAATTTATTTGTATGATTGGGAACCCCACAACTAATATATATCAATATGTCATCAACACACTAAAATACGCAGATTATCTAGCATTACTGGTGAAAAATACAGAAGAGTTGCAGGAAATGATGGACAAGCTGGTGGAGATAGGGAGAAGATATGGCATGGAGATCAACAATAGAAGTCAAAAGCGATGGTGATTTCACAAAATGAGGAGCCGCTAAAAATCGAAATTGGAAACAAGGAGTTAGAAAAAAGGGCATTTCAAGTACCTGAGAAGTCTGCTGAAAAAGGATGCCAACTGCACCAAAGGAATATTAGGTCGAGGATCGCCATGGCTATGGAAGCTTTTGAAAAGGAGAGGTTTATGTTGACCAGAAAGTTGAGTTTGGAACTGAGGAAGCAAGTGATGAAATGTTACTTAGGGAGTATCGAGCTGGTATGGAGCAGAAACTTTGAATCTTAGGAAAATGGAAAATACATATTAGGGGAGCTCTTAAATGTGGCGCTATATTGTTATTATCACCGCGTCTTACTACCCGTTCTGGTTATACGCACTTACGCTAATGTGTAATGGTAGGGTGATTGTGAGATGAAATGGAGGACCTACAGTTTAACGTGGAATCCGAACCACGGTGGAGGCCTGGCATTCACCACATTCACAAGATGTCTTGTCAGAGGTGAGGGAAGGGTTTGGTAATCAGATAAATCTTTGCCGGGACCGAGGATTGAACCTCGGCCGCCAGCATAGAAGTCTGACACCTTACCCCTAGACCGCCAGGTCACCAAGTCTTATGAAAAATATATGAATTGCTGTAAAGTTAAATTTTGTTTGATTGGAATAGTTTATAATAATAACAATGAAAACTCTTGAATATTAAAATATGTTTGGTGTCAGGTTGGGAAAATGTTCATAGTTTAAATATGTGTCCTCTTGAAATGTAATTTTTGTTTTAATTTTGTAACGATTATTTCCCATTTCTTTTTTAAATTTAAATTTTTAAACATGGAAACTTGCTATTGTTGTATGCATAAATAGTAAAGATTTAATTTTCTGTAATGACAAAAAAAATCTGCCCCTTTTGCCGATTATTCCATCACTTCTAAAATTAATTAGCTGTGAGTTTTAATCACTTAGACTGTGATAACAGGTTAAATAATGATATAATAATCACTACTAACAAGGTCTTTGGAGTTGATAATTATTTTTAAAATTACAAACCCAACAATAATTCTAAGTTCTTGCTTCTTTCGTTCAACTTCTGATTGTATTTTCTTACGAACATCATTAATTTTCCCAATGGATAAACTTTCAAATAACTTATCTACGTTAGTATCTAACAAATTTTGCTCTGGCATAATGGTTGTAGCATTAAATCTATTTATGAAGTCAACAAATAACTAAATTTGCATTATCTGTTGTTACTTATTTCAACAGGTTATCACTTTGAGCCCAGAGAGTTCAGAGAAGAGACAACCTTTGGTAAAATAATGTAAACACTAAACAAGGTTAGGCGTAGACGTTATAATATGTCCCCATTTTATTTCTACATAGTGTAAACCTATTCCGCTACGGCACTATAGTGCGATGTTTTTCCCCTTATAATCTAGAGAAGCTAGCGCTAAGTTATTTCTCACTTCCTTTACGCTGTAATTATGTTGGTAAGAACTATAGCTTCAGTCTTTATGAAGTTGGTATTTAACGCTTCTTAATTTGTCTTCGCAAATTTGTATCTATGAACGCTCTATCGTTGTAAACTATTTGAAACTTATTATTTACAATGAATTGTCCTTTCTATCGCAACTTGGTTTGAAGTTCTTCAAATATTGTAAAGGTATTCTTCAAAGTTCTCTTTACACCTTTATATACATAAAAATGTAGGTGCAATCTTTTGGTTAATTTGCGTCCATGTTGGCCGTCTGTTTCAAACCTTGAGTAAAAATATATTTTTTATTTGTTATTTAACTCTAGTTTGAACGTGAAAGCTGCATTTTATTACTAACTACCAGATTCAACCTTCAGCGCAAAATTTGTTATTAATAATTTTTTCTCGACGCTATTAAAGTGCCGCCAAGTACCGCCATCGGCCATGTTGCTTTTGTTTTACTTTTTAAGTTTATAGTAAAAGATAGTTCTCATAGCGTTTTATTTCTTAATAAGGAAATGCAATGCTGTCTATTTAAACTTACAGGCGTATATCATGTCGTACTATATTAAAACTTAATTTTTCGAATGTTACGTAATATTTTTTCACTAACTCTCTAGGTCTTGGCTAAGTTTGTCTACTACAAGCTATTCACTTTTTTTTGTCCCGATTTCATTTTTGAGTCATTTTTAAACTACGGCCTCTCTAAGATTGAGCTGTTGCATAAGAGCTGAAGCTACGAGTAAGGTAGGCCTTTAGTTTAGATATGTATGCTGAATTGAGGCCCATGCAAAAAGCTGTGTTCAAAGTCGCAGTTGTTGGAGAACAAAACAGACTTTTTAGTGCAGAAGACTAGATTAAATACATTATATTTCTGGGGTATGAGCTGTTGTGTATATAATGCCGGGATCATGACCATCTTAACGCTCACTTAGGTTTAACTTACACAACTTAAAGGTTCTGCTCGTGTTTTTTAATGGAAGCAATCATGATGCAGTTAACTTAATGTTCACTTGCAGTTCACTTAAATTAATAGATGTCCTGGGGGGCCTTTCCCGTTAAGTGACCGTTACATGAAAGATATGTTATCTAGGCTGTATCCGAATAGTCTACTTATGCGACGTCGCGTTGGCTCGTGGTGTTAATAGCTGCATTGGCAATCGCGTGACCAAGTGTAGATCTGTCCTGTCCAAATAGTCGTGGACTAGACCGAGGCTGTTTTCTCGAGGTCTTGGTAACCATGGATACCAAAGCTACGAGCCATGCGGGGTTTGACTGGCAATTGTTTTAGTATTATCGTTGTCTGTTGAGCACCGACTTACACAAATTATTCGGTAGAAAGCAGCGCTGTGGGCCCAAGTGTGTTGCTGTTCGAATAGTTTGATGCAGTCTTCACTATGAAAACTGCGAGAAGTGTAAAATTATCAAGACTGCATCAAGTCAAGTGTACTTGACTATTCGGATACAGCCCTAGCCAGCCACGTCTACATGGCTATTTAGTAATGGATTTGTTAGTTTTATAACCAACTATAATATGCAATATATTTCACAACTCATGGTATTTTTAAGCTTTTTAGTAGATTTAAGATTAAACTAAAATAGAAAAGTGAAATTTATCGAAAAACTTTAATGATAAATATATATTATATCGATAGAAAATAGTATTATCTATGAGTCTATAAATAGTAAAAATCTAAGATCAAAAATACATAATCTACAATGCAGATGTTAGGTTCAAGCTGTTACATTTTTATGCAATTCTTGATCACACATCTGTTTTCTTAATTAAGTGAACGGTATGTTAAGTTAAAGTTAGTTGTGATCCCGGCATAAATCAAACAATGGAATTTAGGGCTTATTAAAAATTTGCCATAACTTCTATTGTTGGTGTTTCTTTTCTGAGTGAACTATCACAAATATAATAGATCTCATCAAACTATGATACTAGGGTCTATGGAAATATTTATAGGTTTAGGCTAACAACTTTACATAGTCTTTTGGAAATAATTTTTAGATTTTAAAACAGTCATCTTTGAACTCACAATTTTCATTCTAATCTGAAATGAAAGAATTGCCATAATAGGTCTACCCACCTCTCCTGGTGTTTATCTTTTTACTTGTTAAATAGAACTAAGCTTACTTTGCCCTCTTGAATATCCTGCAACCATTCACTCTTTTATTATTTTTATCTCTAGGCTTAGCATTGCATCTTTCTAACATTTATTATTTAAAAAAAAACTATTGGTGACACATGTTACACAAAAAAAAGTTACATTTAGCTATTAAGTAAAAACAAAATATCTTGCAAATAAAAGTTCAACAATTTTTTATTATTTCATGTCCCACCTTTCATGGAATGATCAGGATATTGGTTTCTCGGAATATAGTGCAGCTGTATTTTGCTGCCCAAAAGTTTTTAGCTTAACTTTGATTGCTAAACAATTTGACTTTCATGAACTGTTTCACAGTGTTATTCTTGTGGTCAGGTGTAAGACTAGATTGTTAGTGAGGTCTACAACAAACGTGATTTTTCATTCAACCAGTTTTCCTATCTCCTCTCAATGCTACTTAATCTAGATTCACCTAGAATACCTTCCTTGTTCCAACTTCAACATTAAATTTGTAATATTCACAGTCTAACTCGTCAATCTCGTGTCCCGGGAAGTTGTAGATTAATGAAGGACTTAATTGAGAATGTTCTTGAAAATTTTAGAAGTAAGCTCTTAAACATTTTTTTTAAACACAATATTATAAACAAGACAAAAATGGTGCTTACAATGTTTACACAATGTCCCACAATGTTTAAGTATTATTAACTGTATTTTAGGATAATTTCTTGTGATTATGGAAAATTAGGGTGGCCTTGCGATCTAGTGGTAAGGTGTCAGACTTCTGTGCTGGGTCTCCGTGGTTTCAATCTTCGGTCCCGGCACAGATTTATCTGATTGCCAAACTCTTCCTTCACCTCTGACAAGACGTGTATTAATCCCTACTTGTGAATGTGTCAAATGCTAGGGCCCCACTGTAGTTAGCGTAAGTGTGTATAATCCGAACGGGTAGTAAGACACGGTGCTAATAATAATAATAATGATTATAGAATTAATGTAGCCTACTGCTAAACATAAGTCAACTGGGGACACTCCTTAAATTAGTTTTAACAAGACAGGTAAATGTGTTATAGGAATAATCTAAAAATAAATGCCTGATCTGGAACATCACTTAGGCTCATCAGTTTCAAATGCATACCTACTATTTTGTAGGTAATATTTGAAAAATAAAACTTTTAAAAATTAACCTCTTGATTCATTATTATATAATAAGACTGAATATTTAGAGCTTTGCCCCTAATCACCATTGAGTGTTGAAAATAAGTCACAAATAGTTTTTAGAAAGAATATTTAGACCTATATAAATTCCCCCTTTCTATCCATGAGAGCAAAAAAAAATGACTTACTTTGGTGGCCGTATGTCCTAAGGTTTCACTCTTACTATAGGGTCATTCCATGTCAAATCAACCAGGCTCTCAAACCGACCATTTTTGATTTTTATGAAACTTGGTATATTTGTAGAATTCATCATTATAAACAAGTATAATTTTTTAAAGAATTTTTACTGCATCCATTTTTGAGTTATTAATTTTTGAAATTTTTAAAAAAACATGATTTTTGATCTGCTGAGCAAACCTTAACTGACAATAACTCTGGATCTAATTGTGCTAGAGTCCTGAATTATGGCTCATTTGAAAGATCTTTAATTGGGCTTTCATTTGATATGACACATGCAAATTTTATATTTTTTAAAATCTCAAGGTCATTCAAAGAAATTTTAAATTCTGAATATTAAAAAAAGTAGATTTTTAAAAATTCTTAAAAAAATATATGCTAAATATACATTATTTTTCTACATATCCTGAAAGTTTCATAATGGGATCTCAATGGGATTATTATAAAAACATAAATAGCATAAGTTGATGCAACTGTTAATGTGCTAATTACTTGCCAGTTTGACGATCCATGACTGGCAGGGTATTCATTTGGTTTGTGTAAAAATGCCACACATGTTCTTCCAAACAATGTTAATATTAAATAACCAAAATAAGCATCTAAATATGTTAAAATAATTGTGTTCTAGCCTAATTCAATCCCAAATTAAGTAACTTATAAGATTCTGTATTCATGTTTACACTTACAAAATCACTTTATTTTAGAATGTACTGATACTCTTTTTTTTCTTTTAAATTTTTCCACACTTGTCTGATAATGCTAGATTTACCTTTTTTGTCTCGGTCATGGTTACATTATATTATGTTTATCAAACCTTTTACAACAAATTCTGAAAGTTTCAAAATGGGATCTTATTGGGATCATATGAAAACCTAATTTTAAAACTACATGCACTGTGTAATTTTGTATTTTTCCAATTTGTTATAAAAATAATTTGAAGTACCTACTGAACCTACTTCAAAACTTCACATCTGTTTCACTGCAAAAAGTTTTCTGGTTGCATTTTCTGTCTCGGCCTTTGTCAATGTGTAAACTCTTCCTGTTGCTGTTAATGGATCCACTGTCGTGAGGATGCTGCTTCGGTGCACACGAAGAATGTCAGGTACTGTAGGGTATGTGAAATTTGAAGGAGCTGGACCATGGGGATGAAGGAAACTCACTTTGAATTCCTGCTTATCTTCAAATGAATCAAGAACACACGCCAGCCACCAGAAGTCACCATATAGGCATGTCACGAAACCAACGATTTCTGTGAAGTCTAGTTCATCATCACACCTTGTTGTTGTTTCTGCCTCCCTTGAAGATGCTGAGAAGGAGTACAGTTTAGTGAGTACTTTACTCTTACTTAAAGGGATAAAGCAGTGCAGTTTCAAGGTGCCTTCAATAGTCTGGGCAGATATCTTCCGGTCCTTCAAGATCATTTCTTCATTTTTATGCTTCTGGATTGTGCTGTATGCAAAGTGCATGGAACTGATGTTTACTTTAGCCCACTCATAAAGCTGCCGGGGTGTCATGATTTGCTCATTATAAACAAGGCGTAGACTTTCCCTTGCAGCCAGTCTCTTCACAGTGCCACCAATCCCATCACATGAACTTTTCCCATGGGAGGTTGCAAAGAAATGCCACTCTGCTTTGACCCCAAAGTCTTCCTCATGTAAACACAGGTTAAAGAAATTAAGTCGGTTCTTGTACTGTGCTCCACATCCATCGGAAAAGTAGTATATTTTCGATGGAGTTGGAGTAAAGTGCGACCTCATGAAATCCATGAGTACCCGTTGAAAACAATGAACAGCAATGGTGTCATGGATAGGACAATCAGAAATAACTACGAAACTGGTATGCTGCAACTCGCCGCTTAGGTCACTTCTTGAGTAGATGGAGAATGGATGAATTGTTGCTTGTGCATTATTCCAATGATATCCCTGCGCAGCATCTTGCAAGATAAAGGAGTAATTCTCAGCAAAATCACAAAGCACTATGAACTCACCCTCTTTTAGTACCTCCTTAAGATGACTAAGAAATGACGATTGCTGTTTTGCAATAAAACTGTGTCTCAGAAGTTTGGGAAGGGATTCAATAAAATCATTAATAAATTCCTCACGTGGTTTAGTGAAAGTCTCTAAGCTGGTGTTCTTATCAATTATAACCCACTGCTTGAATGTCACATTCTCAAGACAGTTTACTTCAAAACAATATTCCAGCCTAGCTCGTAAAACATCTGCTCCTGGGCAGTTTGAACATTCACCAAAGTAGCATGATTCAGATGGATTATCACATATCAATGTTTGTAAAGCATCTTGGTATGTTTTTATCAGTTTTTCACCTTCTCTTAATTCTGGGAATTTACACTGTGCTACCTTCAACTTAGCATTTTGATGTATTGTACACACACAGACACTGTGTGTACCACTTGCTCCTGCCAGAACACAGTATTTTGGCCTAAGTTCACAAAACTTAGAAAATCCAATTTTAATATCTGAGTGTTTCTCCCTAAAATGTACAAACAGTTCTTTTAAATTACATAGGATAAGTTGTTTTTGGATATGCTCCCGTTTTCCACATACTTTAACCGAGACAAAGTCTTTCCTCCCTGGCATGATACGGCTCACTTCTTCACTCTCATAAAAAGATTGTACTTTTGCAGCAATTTCTGGCTTCAATGTTTTTCCAGGTTTTGAATCAGGGTATGACATAATTCCTTTCTCTTTCTGGAGTATTTTAGCTTTACGGGCTGTGTAATTAGCTACACCAAATTCATCTTGAATTTTCTGTACGGTCCAGCTATAAGGTAATGTAGTAAGGATTTGCATAATCACACTTTTATCTGTAGTTGTTCGAAACTTTTCTTTCATCTGGAGAAGTATTTCATCACCAGGGGAAGGAGTTTCCAAACTATCAGAAGTGTCACTGGTTTCCAGCACTTTGAATTTAAAAGCTTCACTTACTCTTTTAAGCTTTTCTGCTGGGTATATCTTTTCTAATAATCTGTGCTTTTTTATCGGTGACTCGTTTATAGCAATTAGGCTACGGTTCAAACAAGCCAGAGCATCCGCTTTTTCAGGAGAAGAAATATTAATTTCTTGGGGTGAATCATCATCTGTATCATCAGAGGGAGGCTCTGTAGATTGATCTTTATTCACAGAATTTGACAATAATTTGCGACAACTGTCACATATCTTATCACCAGACTTAATCTTTGAACTGAACTTGTGTAGCAGATTATTATTCACCAATCTCAAGTTCTTATTGTGATAATTATGTTTTGGTTTATTGAGTGGATTGCAACAAAACAAATTCACTTTTGTCTTTGATGTTGATCCATCCATATTTATAACTTCTCTTACAATGAATTAAAAAATATTCAGATTTAAACAAAGCATAAAAGTTGTATTGTTAAAAAAATCACTAAAACTTATACAAAATAAAATGTCCCAATCATAGAATATTCACATTCACTAATAGTCTAAAGACAAACACATACACCTTTATAGAAAGTAACTTTAATTCAATATAGAGAGAGAAATGCCTAAACACTGATTGCTCTCACCACAGCTGAACACTGACTAATTGGTTGTGTGAAGGTTGAGCAATGTGGTGATTTCTTCATAGTTCTCTGCCTGTTAGAACATGCATGCATTGTGTGCAGTTCAGGAAAATACCACTTCCCATGTAAAAATAAAGTAAAGCTATACTTGACTTTATTAATTATAATTTATTTACTTACGCAATTAATTAAAAACTTATTAAATAAATATTAATGTAAGTAATATTTTCATTGAATAATTATAATAAATATTATTTAAGATTAATAAATTAAAATGTGTAGGCCTATAGTTGATTGTAAAACATACTGCCAAGTGTTGACTGTATAAAATCAACATGTTATCAATGAAAAATTGTTTATTTATAATCCCATTATGATCCCAGTTTGAAACTTACAGAATTTGTTGAAAAAGGTCGGATAAACAAAATAATTTTTTTCATATTTAAAAAAAACTACTTTTGGAAATTTTCAAAAAACAAAAAAGAAATGATTGCTTGTAAAATGAGATTGCTTGAGACCCTATCATGTTAAATATCATTTTAAAGCCCAGTTAATGAGCTTTAAAATGAGACCTTATACAGCTCTTTATCTTAAATAGGGTCTAAGTTACAGGCAATTCAAAATTATAATGCATGTCTTTTTTTACAAATTTTGAAATATTTTGGCAGCTGTATATAAAAAACAGTACCTGAAAAAAATCTGAAAAAAATTAGGAATCACTTTTTCCATAGATACTATTAGAATTTTGAGTTTGGTTGAAATCGGTGATGGTGAATTTGAATTTGAATTTTTTTTGGTTGATTTGACATGGAATGACCCTATAATGGTGATGATGGGGTGATCGAGGTTCAATCTGGAGGGGTGTATGGAGGCTGGTTTGTTCTGAATGCTTTCCCACTCGCCCTCCACACAAATGTGGGTACACTGTCTCTAAATTCAACCTTAATCATTTCTTACGCATAAGAGTAATAAGTAAATCAGCATAGAACCCGAACGGATAGTAATAATAATAATATTTAGCACCGCGTCTTACTACCCGTTCGGGTTATACGCTTTTAAGTACTAATTACGCTAATGGATTAGGAATTGGGTAGGTTGAATTAGAGGAAGTGAACCCGCATTCGCGTGGAGGTAGAGTGGAAAACCATTTAGGAAAAACCACCCCCAGTTCACCCGACCAAGATTCGAACCTTGATCTCCCCGTCCTCAGCAGTCGAGCTCAACACGACAAGCGTGTTAGCCAACTACGCCACCGAGACGGGTAACGGATAGTAAGACATGGTGCTAAAAATATATGTATTTTACACTAAAAGTTTGGTTTGATTAAATACAATGATCTTTGTAGA
Organism: Timema douglasi; assembly: GCA_901482245.1. NCBI lineage: Eukaryota > Metazoa > Arthropoda > Insecta > Phasmatodea > Timematidae > Timema > Timema douglasi. Next base: position 95,260 of record CABEEJ010001102.1, on the reverse strand, counting down.
GGTAACCTTTACACAGTGACAAGACCAAGGTTTACAAGATGTGTCTAATGAAATATACTGCAGTGGAGGATAGGCCTAGTTTTTTAGTAGTGGCCATTTCAACACCAATTTGTCATTTTCAATATCTATTTGAATATTATTTATATATGGTTAAATAGTGAAAATTCATTACAGAAAAAAAGACCAAGAATTTTGTTCTGTATAAGTAAATGTTTATGGCAGGGGTGTACAAAGCTTTGAAACAAACATTAGCTTCAACTTCGCTTCAAAACAAATTCTTACTTCAAAACTTGTCAAGTAAAAGTATTGACAGCTAAAATACTCCATTTTATGTTCACGTGCGATCATTCTGAACTTTTGTATATTTCATTACAAATTAATATCAATATGAGAAAAATCTGAAGAAATTGAATTGAATGGTGTAATAAATAATAGCTTGATTTGTCAGATTACACAACTATTACAAACAATTGTGCAATAATACATTTCTTAGGTCATTTTAATGCATAAAGTAATTTAAATAACCACAATTTAATATTTTTCAATTGTTAAAAAAGTGGTCTCACAAAAAGAACTCTAACCTTTCATTATGGAACTTTTGAAGTTACTATTGAAGTTTTGTACACCGTTATAACAAACCCCCCGTCATTACCCCCATTGTTAATAGTTAAAATTTTATTTTGGTTACAAACTGTACATTTGCTACATAGCGAAAACCCCCGAATATTTTGAGCATAGCAAAAAAAAATGCACCACATGTGAAAAATTGTCTTGGTTTTAATTCAAATGTGTTACCTTTAAATTGAAAGTTACCATTTTCCACAAAGGAAGGCAACTACATGTTTTGCTCTAATTTAAATTATAACATTGATATCAAATTCTTTGTCTATCATTATTAGGATTATAAAAAAATATATACAAAAACGTCAACATACATTTAAGCGAACAAAGTGTAATATTTAATTCATTAGCATATTATTCTTATATCTGATGGTTTAGTTGTTTACATTTGTATCCACATGCCTGGAGCCTCAGCGAGTCATTTGGTCCCAGAGTATTACGAGAATCCAGTTTCACACAAGTGGGTTCTGGCAAATGGCAACGTAACTTTGATTGCTCGTTGCAATAGCGCAGTTTTTTTTT
>CABEEJ010001102.1:61415-73925 GCA_901482245.1 Timema douglasi | reverse complement strand
AATCGAATATATTTGTTTTCTACGCGAAAATAGATAATGGATGTATAAGAAGATAATAAAACAACTTAGGTATTATTGAGTTAACTATTTCCAAAGTATGTTTAGTTGTTAAACATGTTTTAATCTTTATTACAAATATCCGTTTGTATTTTTATTTTTGCTATCTTAATACCATAAAATATCTTTTAATGATGATTAAAGTTGATCAAAGGATAACTAGGCCTAGTTTGTTTATTTCACATGTTATTTTTATAAACTTAACTCATTCTAATAACACTTTTAAAAGTAACTAAAAGACACTCAAATTTTAATTTGTTTGATTTTTAAACATTAATAAGAGTCTAGATTGTTTAATTTGGCTGGATTTTAACCTGTATTTTGTGAGGGGTGGTTGGGGTTGATTAAAATTGAAAGCACAATTGAAATAAATCTCAATTCACAATTTAGACCTATATTGTGTAATGTAGGTCTACTTGTAAATAATTAAAATTTAAAACGATTTGCTAGGATTCGGATTCGAGAAATAGTGGATTCAACCCATCTCTAATAAATAGTAAATACCTTTAGAAAAATGTGTATTTCTTTAGTTTACACATATGATATTATATGTCTTGTCGTTTGTTTTCTTTCCTCTAATAGAACAAAAGAGTAATGGTATTAAACTCGGGGGTCAATGATATTATCACACTTCCTGCTTGACTTGCTCCAACTGCCGCTGACACATTACTACTCGATCTTATTATTCAAACTTGAAGTTTCAAATCAAATACTCAATCATTCTAAATGTTAAATAATTGCACATAACACTCAATCAAATTAATCCTTAACATTTTATTTATTTCTTAATAGTTATGATTGTTTATATTAAATAAAACCTTAGGAAAATTGATTTGATAGTTATTTCTTTTTATCAAAAACAAAGAAAATCCTATATACCCATTTGCGAAATTGTCTTGATTAAACCATGTCCCTCTCATCTCCACTAAGTGTCATCAGCTGTGATGAGTCGCGTAGGGGTCCTGAAATCAGTCGGTACTGTGGGCTGATAGTCTCGCAAGTGAGGGCTGTTTGTGTCCGAGACCGAACTCGCTACTTGTGGAGGCTAGACACACGCTATCTGAGCCTTGACATTCAAATACAAGCTTAACTCATCATCATGAATTTTTCCTGGTTTGTGGCTGGGTCTTTTTGATCATCAATTAGGATTTGAAATTCTTAATTTAGGTCATATTTCAAATTTTCAATCCTAAAATTGATTTCGGAATTGGATTTGATAGAAATTAATTCATATTTAGAATCTGTTAAACTTAAATTTCAACTAATCAATCCCTATTTACAAACTTTAATTGTAACTAATCAATCCCTATTTACAATATAAATAGCAATCTCATCATTACATTTCATGGAAGTTATGTGCATGTGCAGATCATATGCTTCGGCGTAGGTATACATAATTTGGTATAGTTACTTTTCAAAGCTGTCAGTCATCACCAAAAAAGTCAGGGGCTTACTTTGTAATGAGATTACTTAAAAAGCAATCTGATGATATGATTGTGTTTTATTAGTTATCAACATACCTTTTTTTTTTAATAGAGATGAAGATTGGAATGAGTTTAATGACATCAACAAGATCATTATCCGGCAGCCAATCCGTACAGAGTACAGAATTGCCTTCCCCTACCTGTACAACAACTTGCCGCACTATGTCCATCTATCCTGGTGAGTGCCACGAAGGATTACTGCTCTTTACTTATTTCTAGCACTGCGGCTTTTTACTGGTTTGGGTTGTAAATAAGATATATACTGATGTGCTAGGGATCAGAAAGGTTGAATTTAGAAAAACTGCACCCAGATTTACTTGGAGGGAAAGTATAAAACCATTTAGGATTAACCCTCGGTGCACCGGTGAGGGATTCTAAACCTGATGTCACTGTCAGTCCATAGACTATTGGGTTTGGTGTTCTTTAGGTGTGTGCAAATGATGATGTTTTCTATGGATATTTTTGAATTTAAATAGTTAATAAAATGTATATATCAATATAACTTAAGTATCACTTAATCACATACATAGTTTAAATATGGTCAGCAAAACTTTGAATAAAGACATATGAAATGTATTCGCATTTAAATTCAAAAATTTCATTGTAAAACAAACAAGCTAATAAACATATTAGCATGTTAAACACAATCAGCAGAATTATAAATAAAATTGTCAGCCTTTAGTAAAGGCTATTATGAATTTAAATAAATGTTCAATGAAAGTTTTGTTATTATTTAGTTGTTAAAAATAACATTTAATACATACACGGGACATTATTCTGAAGAGAACATAATGGAGAAGAACTCGAATCGCAATTATGATTAACTGAATAAACTCGTTTAGATATTTTATTAAATTCCTTCAGGTGAATACTAATTCCTTAAGACTGATTAAAAATAATAATTCACTATATCTAATTAATGGTTCCACCTGGTTATTTAACAAGATTATGTCTTGCATATGATGAGAATAAAATTAATAAAACACATGCTAAAAGGTATTATTAACATATACTTATGTTTGAATACGAATATTTTAAATTTTCTATTGGTTTTCTAGAAAATGAGTATAAGTAAGCTAAAACCACACAAACTTTATAGAGTTCTCCAAAGCAAAGGAGTTCTTTTACTCTAAGTGTGGTATATCAACCATGATTGAATATTAGTTGTTTGTTTTCAAATATAGCACAACTGCTGAGGTCATGTACATTGTTGATTCTTTTTTTTTTATAAAACCAGATTTTATTCAACAGAAACATTGTTATTAAAGGTAGAAAATGTGTTATCAAACCATTTATAACATGGATCTAACTATAGTATGTTCTCTTCTCTCTTTTACTCAGGTACCACATGCCCAATGTGGTATATATCAAGACAGAGGACCCTGATTTGCCAGCCTTCTATTTTGATCCACTTATCAACCCCATATCCCACAGGCATTCTTTGAAGGTAGGTAAAATTATGTGTTTACCGCTAAATATACAAGTGTAGATACATGATTTGACTCTACATCAGGAAAATTGGTTTCTAAGAAAATATGTCTTCAACCACTAGAGGCGAAAATAAATTAAATCTGCTGCATGACACCTACTGACAATTAAAACACATTACCCTCCAATATTGACTCCATTATATATATATAAATAAATGCAGTCAATATTATTTTATACATAAAAAAAAATTGCCGTCAATAAAATTTCATTATTTTTTTTTACTGGCAACGATTCAATTAAAATGAATAACCTATGATAGCCTACAGGTTTTGTTGACTCTATGTACTTCAATTTTTCTGCAGTTTATTTTAATGTGTCAGAGGTTGAACAAAATTGAATTTCACTTGGATTGAATGCAAAAAGGATGGAATTCCGTTAAATTTTTCCTTCTTTGTATAGGATTAAATATTCTTTATTTCTACACACAGCAGCAAGTTTCTTATGATAGCAAGATTAATTTTGCAATCTTTATTTTTATTCATATATATAATATATTTTTGGACACTTCACACCTAAGGTATTTTAATGGCCTCTGAGACATAAAAGTGTTTCATAATAAGGATTTGTTGTGCAATGTTAAGTTTTGGTGAAGTTGTTAAATTAAATTAATTGTTTTTTTTAAATATTTTCTTTTGAAGGACTATAATAGGAACCAGATAGTCAAATAGAGTATTAAATTTAACTAAATGAAATATAAATATAATAATACTAAATACATCAAGTTTTTAACAATTATTTTGCTTTCAGAACTACAACTATAGGAATTTATTTTCTTTAAACTTTGATTCGATTTTGAAAATATTATCAAATATTCGCTTCAAATTCGAGAAGCTGGCTTCGTACATCCCTATTAAATGGTTTTTTTAATATAGTTTCAAAAAATGAACTAAATATTAAAAACTTAATATAAAATATAACACAAAATAACTTCATAACAAGAATAAATGCATGTATTCTATTTTTTTATCTAACGTTTCGGCAAATAGCCAATCTCGTCCGACTGAATAGAGTATAAAATTTCACCATTTTTTCCCCGAGCATTTGGTAGCCCATCCATCCCTGCTTTATCAAAGTAATTTGGCTCTAAAATATTTTAATTTGCCCATATAGAGAAAGTATTGTAAACATGAACATTGTTCTTGGAATTATAGTGGATTTTGACATTTTATGTGCTCTCAAATTAAAAAATAAATTACGAATCATTATGTTATTATTTCTACTGTGCTTTATATCATTTATAAATTTCTAAATCTTAGACACTCTACAGTCTTGGCTACTTGATTGATTCAAAGATTATTTCACTTATTGCACTAATTTTAGGACAACATTATCTCATTTTGACTATTTACAGGCCACGGAGCCCCTCCCTGAGGACGATGAAGAGTTTGAGCTGCCTGAGGAAGTTCAACCTTTCCTTCAAGAGACTCCTTTATACACAGATAACACAGCCAATGGCATCGCTCTCTTGTGGGCACCTCGACCTTTCAATATTCGCTCTGGTGAGTTGACTTAAATAGGATATTTTATATGTACAACTTTAAAGTAGAAATGGTCGAATCCGAATCTACATTTTATTTTCGAATCCGAATCCTAGCAAATCGTTATAAATTTTAATGATTTACAAATAGACCCACATTATCTCGCAAAATACAGGTTAAAATCCAGCCAAATTAAACATTCTAGACTCATATTATTGTTTAAAAATCAAATCAATCAAAATTTGAGAGTCTTTTAGTTATTTTTAAAAGTGTTGTTAGTTTGGGTTAAGTTTCTAAAAAACATGTGAAATAAACAGATTAGGCCTATATATCCTTTGATCAACTTTAATCATCAATAAAGGATATTATATTGTATTAAGATAGCAAAAATAAAAATACAAATAGATATTTTTTATAAAGACTAAAACAACATGCTTAACAATTAAACATACATTGGAAATAGCGAACGCAATAATTCTTAAGTATGTTTTATTATTATTTTCTTTTATATCCATTTATCAATTTTTGCGTAGAAAACAAATATATTCGATTCTTGCGATATATTGATTTCTGAGAATACATTCTATTTAAAACACGAACATGCTTTCAACTACAATATGTTCGTTCCCATTTTATAAGGCAGGACTACGTTTGAATATTTCTACAATTACTTCAATAACATATTTAAAAAAACTAATAAAACTAAGTTAAAATCAATTAAAAAATAAATAATGGCTTAGCAAGTCATTATTTGATTCTTAAAACTCTAGAGCGCTTACTAGGTGATCAGGTTACCTGAATCGATTTTAAACAAATAATCGATATACGATACTTAGGTCGATAGGGATAAATAAACAGCTTTATCTCTGTCTGATTGTTGACAGTATTTATTTTTCATGAAACCCAACAAAATATCTAACTTAAGGATTGTATGCAATAAATTAGGGCTCTTTACATAGTTGTAGATAATTAAAACCAGTTGGGTGGTAAGAATTAACAGTATCTTTATTTTAATCATCCCTAGGGCGAATAAACATATGCATCATGGCGGCTGATTTTGTATCGTGTGTAATGGCGGCTGACTTTGTATCATCCGTAATGAGTTATTATTTCTGTTTAAAAAAAAGCCATAATTTGTTTAATTTATTTCGAGTTTATTTGTAATTATAGTTTTGATTTTCATGTTTTTGAAGAGTTTTAATGTGTTTATTAAAATATTTACAAGATTGTTCGTGAGGTGAAAGTTTATAAGTGAGCATGTGCCGAAACAGTCGAGTCCAAGTTTCCCATATAAGTGGGAGGGTAGGGTACAAGGCATGTAATATTTTCCACACCTAATAATTTTTTATTTTTTTAAAGAAGATTTTATTAATGTTTATCTCTTGTCCGACAAAATAAATATTACATATTAAGTTGTGCTTTTCAAGTAGGCCTAACTAAGTCATTTTGGAATTCAACATATGATGCTTTGTTTATGAGGTGAAAGATTCGATCATCGAATCCAGTAAAACACCGAATCCTCGAATCTTGAATACTTGTCAGGAGTCGGTTGATTCGAAGATTCGAGTGGCCCATCTCTAGTTTAAAGTCGAAACTCCCTTGCTTCTACGCCCACAGTAACCTTTGCATTTTCAAAACATTTTGAAGGACGACTAAAACTTCCTTGAAACATGTGAGAGATGTATTTTTTATTTAGATTAGATTCTTTTTATTCGTCAACCATTTTGCCTTAAAAGCGTCTTTTTTTTACCATTATTGTGGATTCACACGTTCTCCGAAAAACTAGCACATAACAGAAACGTAGTCACTTGACAACACGCTTTAAGCCACTCATAAGATTTCCGTTTAATCAAGCAAGCTGTTCTGTTGAAGTTCATCTATTCTCTACTTTGTCTGCTCTGCTCGAGATTTATCTTTTTTTTAAAGTATTTACTCTTTATAAAAAATGAATTTGATTTATATTTTAATAACATGTCTTAATAGACTTAAACATTTTAAAATTATGAATATACTCGAATTCAGGAGCTTTCCGAAATACTCGACTCGAATGAAAAACACAATCTCGCAGACCTGTAGTATATACTGTCACATGATAGCTAATCATATGTTACTAACAGATCAATGTTGAAATTATATACAAGTGAAATGATTTAGAAGTTATACATTAAGATTAGAATTTTGAATCAAATCTGTATCTTAGGTGAATTCTGGTGAAGTCTAACAGAGACTTAAATATAACAGAAATTATATTTTATTTTTTAGGTCGTTGTCGCCGTGCAATTGATGTTCCTTTGGTAAAGTCTTGGTACAGAGAACACTGCCCTCCAGGCCAGCCAGTCAAGGTCAGAGTGAGCTATCAGAAGCTGCTCAAGTACTATGTCCTCAACGCTCTCAAACACAGGCCTCCTAAAGCTCAAAAGAAGAGGTAATGTTCAGGAGTGAACAGAATTTAAAACATCTTGATTGGAGGCCAAAAGCCTTTCTTTAGTCATAGTAAAGAAAAGATAATTTATGTTTGGGAAAACCACAGAAGAAATAGTTTATTTCACTTAGGGAAACACATTTATATTTTAAGCATTGTGTCTTACTACTTTTTCGGGTTGTACGCTGATGTACTAATTATGCAAATGTCTCAGTGATAAGGAGGTTAAATTTAGATTAAGTATGCCTGCGTTTGTCTGGAGGGAGAGTGTAAAATCATTTAAGAAATACCACCCACAGTACACCCGACTATAACTTTGACCTCCTCGTCATCAGCAGTTAAGTCTATATATGTCATTGACAGCCTTAGTTTACTTGGATGACGGCTCAAAAGGTTACTAGAAACTATCCCTAATACATCCCTACATCAACAGCTGGCATCTATCACTTTGGATCACTGTAATGTAAACGGATGGTAATATATGAATATGATAGTTAACCACAGTAATTTAGTTAAAGTTAAGAATTAGATAGAATGCTCTGAAAAAAACTATGACAAAATAGAGAAAAATTGTGATTTAATGAAATCGATAGTTCAAGGTTTAATTCATTAAATCACAATTTTTCTACATTTTGTTAGAATGCCCTGGAAAAAAATATAAGTTTTACCTTTAATTATTACAACTCCTTACTTTAAACCACTTTAGGATGTTTTCTAAAATGTTACAGTAATTTAAGCCAATATTATTTATTTATTTGAGGTCAGACACAAAGCTTATTTATCGTCTTATTCCACATAAAAAAAAATGTTATTCACAGCACTTCCACAAAAGGTCTAATGGAAATAGCTTTAAAATGGCAATCGAGCATGTGATTGAATGTAACAGAAACAAGTTATTTACATGATGCACCCACGCAATGGATAAAAATATTATATTCAGTTAAATACGGTAAAACAATCTGTGTGTGTGTGTGTCTGTCTCTCTCTGTGTGTGTGTGTCTCTCTCTGTGTGTGTGTGTGTGTGTGTCTGTCTGTCTGTGTGGGGCTGTGTGTGTATATAAGACAAGTATTTTCTCTTTTCCAAGTAACTACAATGCCTGAATTAGAAGGTATTAATATTTTCACTATATTACACACTATCAATAACATTCCAAACAAAGAATAAGTACTTTTAATTATGTTTAAAATTTTGTTTCGATTTGGATAGAAAGAAATTATTATAAGTAATGAAAAATTATGAGAAAACTTAAGTTTACATTATTTTTAATTAAAAATCAGGGCCGCCACCTGTCTGAAAAACAGGGAACTGTTAGGGAATTTGGTTTGACCTGGAAAAATCAGGGAATTTCTCAATTTTCCTATAAATGACTTGAATTTTAAAATATAAAGTCAAATTTTCTAAAGTGTTAACCTATTTTGCTGACAACATATTTTTACATTATTGTTTTTCTCCTTGATGATTAATTAAAATTGCGATCGTAATTTGTGAACTTCACATTGAATGCTATTACTATTTTGTGGCATTACATAATCCAAGAACATCTGTGAATGTGTAAACATCATCATATGCACCATCTATATCATGTGTAACTTAATTTAAAAAAAAAAGGGGGTGACCCGGCGGTCTAGGGGTAAAATGTCAGACTTCTCTGCTGGCGGCCGGGATTCAATCCTCGGTCCCGGCACAGATTTATCTGATTACCAAACCCTTCCTTCACCCTTCCTTCACCCTTCCTTCACCTCTGACAAGACATTATGTGAATGTGGGGAATGCCAGGCCTCCACCGTGGTTCAGATTCCACGTTAAACTGTTAGGTCCTTCATTTCATCTCACAATCACCCTACCATTACACATTAGCGTAAGTGCGTATACCCGAACGGGTAGTAAGACGCGGTGCTGATAACAATTATAATATACTTTTTTATATTTAATCATATCACTATCGAGAACTTGATAAATGGAAGCAAATAAGTGCATTTGTTTGACTATGTTGTTATAAAGACTGTGTAGTTAAACACGTACTTAGTTACAAGCTATTATAATAATAATAATTACTACTTCCACCAGGTACCTGTTTCGTTCATTCAAGGCAACCAAGTTCTTTCAGACGACGACTTTAGACTGGGTGGAAGCTGGTCTTCAGGTGTGCAGGCAGGGTTACAACATGTTGAATCTCTTGATTCATCGTAAGAACCTCAACTATCTCCATCTTGATTACAACTTCAACCTAAAACCTGTCAAGACGCTCACCACCAAAGAGAGGAAGAAGTCAAGGTTTGGTAATGGTATGTCAAAAAACTGTTCTCGCTAGGATTTGTGAAATTCATCAGAAAACTTTTGATCTAAGATTAAACAAGCAATTAGGGTTTCGCAAAGCTCATTTTCTTAATTTAAAGCCAACTTGAATATATGCTATAGGATAGGACACATAGATAGGAACAATTAAAAGGTATAACATAAATTAATTAATTGTTCCTATATATATGTCCTATCAATCTTTACCATTTTTTTTTTCTCCTCTTTTGTGTTTTTTTGTTTTCTCTTTTAGGAAGTTGTGTTGCACGTTTCACACTCCTCCCTCATGAGTTCCGATAGAATGAAACCTAGGTCGGGGGATTGGGAGATGACGATCAATTTTCTTTAAGAGACATCCATTACCTCTTTTTATTTTCAACATGTTGTATTAAACATTTGAAGTATTTATTGAATATTGAAATTTAGGGGTCTGTGAGGTTGAGGTTTTCTCATTCTAGTTGAATATTTTGAGTATTGAGTGTTCAAGTTGAGTTCCAAAATATTATTTATTTTAAAATGTTAAGAAATAGATATGAGTCGAATCAACTATTTCTCGAATCCGAATCTACATTCTATTTTCAAATCTCTAATCCGAATCCTAGCATGTTAGGAATTTTAATGATTTACAAATAGACCTACATTACATTATATTATTACATTACATTTTGGGGCTAAATTGTAAATTAAGATTTATTTCAATCATGCTTTCAAATTTGATCAACCCCAAACACCCCTCGCCAAATACAGGTTAAAATCCAACCAAATTAACAATCTAGACTCATATTATTGTTTAGAAATTAAATCAATCAAAATTTGAGTCTTTTAGCTATTTTTAAAAGTGTGAATTAGTTAAATTTCTAAAGAAACATATGATATAAGCAGATTAGGCCTAGTTATCCTTTGACCAACTTTAATCATCTTTTGAAGTATTATAATCTATTTTATTAAGATAGCAAAAATAAAAATACAAACAAATATATTTAATAAAGATTAAAACGGAATGCTTAGCAATTAAACATTATATTGTAAATAGTGAACTCAATAATGCCTAAGTAATTTTTATTATAATTTTCTTATATATCCATTATCCATCTTCGCTTATAAAACAAGAAATATATCCGATTCTTGCGATATATCGATCTTTGAGAATATATTCTATTTAAAACACGGACATATTTTTGACTACAATATGTTCATTCCCAATTAATAATTCAGGACTATGGTTGAATAACTTTACAATTACTTCAATAACATATTTAAAAAAATAACAACCCCTTAAGGTAATATCAATTTAAAAACCACTAATGAATTAGCAAGTCACTATTTGATTCTTAAAACTCTAGAGTGCTTACTAAGTAATCAGATTACTTGAATCAATTTTAAATAAACAATCATTATACGAGTTATCGTTGTCTGACTGTTGAAAGTATTTATTTTTCATGAAACCCAACAAAATATCCAACTTCTGGATCGTATGCAATAAATTGAGGTTCTTTGCATACTTGTAGATAATTAAAACCAGTTGGATTATGGTTGAAAAAATATATTATACTTAGTTATAAAACTGTATCTACAAAAATCAATTATAAAATGTTTTATTGCTTAATTTTCTGTAGTAATTCTTTATAATCCAATAAATAGAACTACTATCACAACATACATGAATTACTTCGGCTTTGCTTATATAGCTATTCATTTGCAACAGCCCAGAATGGTAATAATAATAATAATTTAATTTTAAAGGAGGTTTTTGGCTCTCAATTTATTTATTGTAATATCTGCATAGTTGTTATAGCGAACATGAAGCTTCTTTTTTTTATGTCATTTCGAGGCTTCGCGCACCCCTAGTAGTTCTCTCTGGATCTTAATGCCATTTGATGTTGTGTAACAAATCTATACTCATATTGTTAAGAATGTACAGGAATATCAATAGAAACATATTAAAGGGAATAAAATCCATAACTATAGTTATTTAGGTGATTTAGAATTAAACAAGCCTTTCCCATACCTTTAGTAGGCTTTTAGCACCTAACTCAGCCATTATAATATAATATTATTTTATTAATGGAAATGTGTAATTTTTTTGACATGTTTTTGCAGCCTTCCATCTTTGCCGTGAAATCCTACGTCTGACTAAATTGATTGTGGATTCACACGTACAGTACAGACTAAACAACGTTGACGCCTTCCAGCTGGCTGACGGTATTCAGTACATCTTTGCGCACGTCGGGCAACTGACTGGCATGTATCGATACAAATACAAACTCATGAGACAGATCCGCATGTGCAAGGACCTCAAGCATCTCATCTACTATCGTTTTAACACGGTGAGTCCCCAAACATTTATCATACACAACAGGATGAACGTTACCTTACAGTTAAACTACTTTCATTCTACTTTAAACATTTTATAGTAAGATTCATTTTTGTAACACGTTTGAATATATTAGATAAATACAGAAACCTTTCGTCAATGTTTCCTAGTTTTCATTAAAGTAATTTTAGAATATTCCTTCCATGGCTGATCTGGCTTCATTTAAATTTCATTGACTTATATTTCACATAAATTATAGTTTTTGGTTGTGTTTAATTATCTTGAATGCTGAAAAATAAATATAAATTAAATTTATTCACTATGATTACAAAATCATTGTTTGCACAATGTTGGTTTATTTTATATTATTAAATCCCAAAAGATGTATTTTCATTTTCTGGTACTTTCCAAAAGTATAATTGAATGTAATCCCTTTTCTCAAATTCAAAATACTGTTTTTTTTAGGGTCCGGTGGGCAAAGGTCCTGGTTGTGGAATCTGGGCACCAGGCTGGCGTGTATGGTTGTTCTTCATGCGTGGCATTACACCCCTTTTGGAACGATGGTTGGGTAACCTTCTTTCCCGTCAGTTTGAGGGGCGACATTCCAAGGGTGTGGCCAAAACTGTCACCAAACAGAGAGTGGAAAGTCACTTTGATCTAGAGCTCAGGGCATCGGTTAGTAATGACTTTATTCTATTTTTTGGTTTAACCTAACTAATAAGATTTTGTTGAGCACTACAAAATTACTTAAACAATATAATGAAACATATTTTTTAAAATGATTGTTTATATTTAATGTGTCTCTTGTTGTTTGTCAACTTTGACTTATGTGGGTAGGGTTCTTTGGTTTCTCGTGAGTGGAGGAGTGGGCAGAGTGAGTAAAAGTATAGAGGGGGAGAAGAGTCATCAGACAGTGAAGAGGAGGAGTCCACTGGTGTTCAATACGTGTGAAGCGGAAAGGGGGGGGG
>CABEEJ010001102.1:46609-61318 GCA_901482245.1 Timema douglasi | reverse complement strand
GTTTGTTGGTGAAGTAGAGAGCATGACTATTGGGAGGATTGTGGGTTCATATATATATACACACATAATATCTGTAATAAAAAATATATTTATAGATCCTTAATCTATCACACTGTTTTCTACCAAAGCAGTAAATTAATTTTAATCAATGAAAAAAAGTTATACACCAATTTGGTCCTTTCGTACTAAAATAGGGGATAGAAACAGACCTAGTTTATACCGGTTTGAACTCTGATCATGTAAGAATTTAAACACACTAACTAGTATCAAACACACGGCCCCATGGCGTTGTGCGGTTCTTATACAACTCAGACTTTCAGGGTGGTCCATACTGAACGGGAACTAAAACTGTAGGATGGATACTCTCCTCATAACTTACTGTAAGTCGGTAGCTGAGTACAGAGCACTTCGGAGTAGACCCATAACAACTGTCATCTACCCAGCCCCCTAGTCCTGTAGGGTGTTCCCCCTGAGTTACTGCTTATGTCAATACTCTGTTATGCCTCTTGGCAAAACAATCTCTGTTTTTGAAAACATGGCCTGTACACGTGTGTAACTGCTGATTTAGAACAAGATTTCTCAGACCTACATCATCCTTGCATGCTCCAGATTATCAAAGCCTGCAAGTAACGACAGTTAACAAACGGTTACCAATGGTATTTCCTCCTATGTTCTTAATAAAATGAATTACTGTCTAATGACTTGTAAATGAATAAGACAGTGTAGAAACACTGTACATTAATGAAATGTAAGTGAAGGAAAAGTGAAAGAAGCCAACCTTGAAAGGTTGATAGGATAGGCCAGATAGAAAAAAACACTTCTTTCTAACTATCCTTTCATTTGTAAAAGTCCGTTCACTGTTTTCTGAAAGGCTTTTTTCCCTACCAGAAATCTGTTATATAGTAGGATATTGGTAGGAAAAAAGACCTTCCAGAGAGTAATTCCTACCGTGAATGGAGTATAACTGGGAGTCTAAGGAATGGAATATGTTAAAAGTGTAAGAAGAAAGGAAGAGAAGTTTGTTCCTATCTAGGCCTAACCTATCATCCTTAACTATCACTTACTTTACATTATTGTAATGTGTTTTTACAATGTCTTCATATACAGCACTTGTGGTCATAATTATTTCAAGATTCAGATTAAAACACATATTGGAGATTCAGAATTCTAAGGTGAATTTGAGACTAGGATTAGAAATTTGGGTTTGTAAACTAGTAGATTTGACACAACTCTAATTTGTAAGCAGTAAAAACATTTATCTTTCCAAGAGACCAGGTAAATCCTTAATTTTTCACCTGCACAAGAGAAATTCTTAAACATTTGTACTTGTTTTATATATATTTATATTTCTTATAGGTCATGCACGACATTGTTGATATGATGCCAGAGGGTATTAAACAGAACAAGGCGAGAACTATTCTCCAGCATCTCTCCGAGGCTTGGCGTTGCTGGAAGGCCAATATTCCTTGGAAGGTTGGTCCATCTACCATTTGTTAGTGGTCAGAAATGGCAGTAGACTTTTAATAATAATTTTCTATTTGTATGGGTTTGCAGGCTTTATTTGTTGTAACCTCTAAAATGTTGAGAAAAGGTCCAAAACATATAGATTCAAATTTAACATATTTTTTAGAATAGTTTTAATATATTTGATTGAATCTCTGTGTGGAAAATATCTTGCAATTTATATGACTATTATATTTGGAAGAAGGTACAGGAAAGGTGGATAGAAACATATAAAAGGGGGACAAACACAATATGGCCTTTACAATGAAAATAGAACACAGTTCACACTTTACACTGCTGCCAATGGACAAGGAGGTAATGGTTGTCTCTTAAAGAAAATTGATCGTCACCGCCCAATAATGATGAATTTATAATAAAATGAGTTATTGCCAATGGCTTGGAACTGTATAATAATACAGTTTAGAAACACTGGACAAAAATGTGAAATAAGTGATAGTGAAGGGAGTCAACCTGAAACTATAGTTATGTTAGGCCGAGATAAAAACACTTCTACCTCAATTTCTTCTTTCACTTTTAAACTTCCACAGTTACACGTGGTTTTGAATTTTTGGAAATATTCCTTTTTCATATAAGGCGACACGTTAAAAATATACATTACACAAAGAAAGATATATTCTCAGTTTGCAATACTTTCTAATAATGTTTAT
This sequence comes from Timema douglasi, assembly GCA_901482245.1. Lineage (NCBI taxonomy): Eukaryota > Metazoa > Arthropoda > Insecta > Phasmatodea > Timematidae > Timema > Timema douglasi. The sequence goes on along the minus strand of CABEEJ010001102.1, from coordinate 59,147 downwards.
AAAAAAAGTCATTTTTATTTTCCAATCTATATATATATATATTATATGTTCAGTCTCTGAACTGTATATATTTAATATTGTAAAATAGCCTTTGTGTAATAGTTTGGTTAACCTAGTTCATTTTGATTTAGTTCCCTATTTATATTGGTTTGTATGTGTTAGTTGTTCGTTGGTTCCCGCCGTTTTAAAGTTTTCCCCTCCTTTGTTTTGAGGGTGGAAAGGATGGGGAAAGTAAGTCGTTTGTTCTGTTGTGAGTTAGTTCAGCGTGGAATTCTGTACGCGTTGGGTGTCTGCTATGACGATTACATCTTTTGCTTTATAAATCATTGTTTATGTGTGAATCGGTGCTTCAGGCCCTAAAGGGGCCTCTTTGATCCTAAACCACAACAAAGGTTCGAGAGATGCCGAGGAATTAACGGCTTGTTCCCTATTCCTTCCTCTGCCAACCCATAAGGTAATCCTCCATTGTCGCGGAACTTCATTTAGTAGAGGTAAGCATTTATCACAGTGTTCACTCTTTATCGGCTTTTTTGTTCTGTTGTTTTGATGCTAATAGTTTGTTGACTGGAAAGAACAATATAAAGAAAAGTTCTGGCTGACTAATTCATCAACACCCAGTCCAAACCCTTGGATCTAGAAAGCTGAAATAATGTCCAGAGGTTCATTTTATGATGTAGACAAGGAGTAAGGCCGGATTTTTTAAAAATTCCTCGAGATAGGGAATAAAGAGTATTTATAGTTATATTTTGGTTTCAAAGATAGATCTAAGCCATGGGCAAATGCTAGTAAACTATAAACATAAAGTTAGCCAAGTTCTTTGAATAGATCTGCTTGTTGGCTTGCTGTGATGAGTCGCGTAGGGGTCCTGAAATCAGTCGGTACTGTGGGCTGATAGTCTCGCAAGTGAGTGCTGTTTGTGTCTGAGACTGAACTCGCTACTTGTGGAGGCTAGACACACGCTATCTGAGCATTTCATAAAATGTATACACAAATAACTTAACTGATTTAATTTTAATTTTTTATGATTGGAATTTACAATTTTTGGTTACTGCACTATGTGATGAAATCTGTATACTTTAGTAACAAATGTTAACTTGATTCAATTCACGTACTCCGGAATCTTATTTCTGGCTAAATATTTGTAAAAGGTAGTTGATGAAAGTTGCTTATTATAACAAGGAAGTGTATCTTCCTTAAAGGTACCTGGCCTACCCACTCCAATAGAGAACATGATCCTTCGCTATGTCAAAATGAAGGCTGATTGGTGGACCAACACCGCTCATTACAACCGAGAACGTATTCGCCGTGGTGCAACAGTTGACAAAACTGTGTGCAAGAAAAATCTGGGTCGGCTTACTCGTCTTTACCTCAAGGCTGAGCAGGAGCGCCAACATAACTATCTTAAGGTAATGCAGCCAAATCGGTTGTCTTATTGGAAAACATTAAATATTAATTTCTAACTACCCTTCTTTTTTTTTAAACAAAATCTTCCATGACATAACTACTGGTGTGAAGATTTACTTATAGACCAAAGTCGTCCAAGAAACAAAAACTCGTGTTGTGTTAGTTGATATTACTTAGGGATAGATTTTAGGATTACATTCAACACCAAGATTATTAATGACTTAAAAACAAAGCTTATGATGACCTCTTTAATGGATGCACCTTTTCGCTTTTTGAGGTATTTTGCTATACATATTTAGTAAAAGCAAGAGAAGCAGATAGAAAATATTTAAAAGCGAACAAACACACTATGGGTTTTACAATCTCACTTTACATTGCGGCCACTGTTTGCTTTAGACCTTAGTAAAACATTAATATAGTATTTTTTGTATTTGTGCATACACTCCCTAGATTATAATGAGGGTTTCAAAATTTTTAAACTTTCAACTTGGCTTCTAAACAAATGTCGGCTTTGACTTTGCTTCTAAAAAAATGTTGACCTTTACAACTAGGATGCATCACCAATCAAAACATTGAGAGCTAAAATACTCAATTCATAGTTGATTAGGCCTATTGTGAGCTGTTATATAATTATGTTACAAATAAATATTAATATGTAAATAACCTGAAGTAATTGATTAGTAAGTTGTTATAGCAACTTAAATTAAGATTAAATATTACAAACAATTGTGCTATAAAACCATTTCAGGTCATGTTAGTACATTTCTTTCACGATAGGTTTTTACCTGGATGACAGTTTGAAAATCATATGTTTAGGTTTTGGATTGCAAACACTTGTAAAAGATCACAGTTTTGTTATAAATGTAAAGATCTTTAATTACCATTATATATTACATTGAAAATAACAAACTTAAGTTTTCTCATACTATTTTCATTTTTTTCAATAATTTCGTTTTGGAACGTTACTGAGTTTGTGTAATATATTGCGCACATCAATACCTTTTAATACAGGCGTCGTATTTACTTGGAAAAGAGGAAATACTTGTCATTTTTTTACATACAATACATGATTTTATCTTATTTTGAAATATTTAACTGAATAAAATATTTTCTTCAACTGCGTGTTTGCATCATTGTAAAAAAAACCTGTTTGCCCTCATGTTCAACCATATTGTTTTAATTCGTCAGTTGCCATTGTGAAGCTATGTTCATTAGAAATTTTTGTGAAAGGGGTGTGGATATTTTTTTAAATGGAATAAAACGCTAAATAAACATTTTATCCATCCTTAAATAAATCTATAAATAAGATTGTCCTAAATTACTGTGGTTACCTATCACAATAATATGTTATCTGTTTTCATTACAGTCATCCAAAGTGATAAAATCAGCTGTTGGCGTAGTGATACATTAGGGAATATTTCTAGTTACATTTTGAGCTGTCATCCAAGTAAACTTAGGTTGTGAATGAATTATACATAAAGCTATGTATAAATAACTACAATATAATACTTTTTCGGTCATAAAACAAACAAAAAATATTAGATCTTGGTTTTGTCTTTGAGAATGTATTAAATATTCCATTTGAGCTTACTTCGAAGATAAAGTAGACCGTACACACCTCTAGTTTTTTTAAATCAGTTAAACACATCTTCAAGTCCCACCATTTAAATATGATTAATTTATCGGCCTTTTCCTGGCATGTTTAAGATTGGGAGTATGGTTTTAAGTTAAAATATCTCAAACATCTTATAACCTCCCCCTGTCATCTGCAATCCAGGCTCCTGCGATATGAACACCTTAAATCATGTGACCATGGTGCTGGCACACATGTTTCCTTAAGCTTTGTTGTATGTTGGTAGCAAAGTTTAATCCTCTCATCTTTATTATAAGAGTGGTAGCCTACATATTTTCTTGGGCTGCAGGATGGACCATACATTTCCCCTGAAGAAGCTGTAGCCATCTACACGACTACTGTTCATTGGCTAGAGTCCAGGAGGTTTGCTCCAATACCGTTCCCCCCTCTTTCATACAAGCACGACACTAAGCTGCTCATTCTATCATTGGAACGACTCAAGGAGGCTTACAGGTACTACATCAACTAGCTTCGCCAAGTTTTACTTATGTTCTTTCTGGCTTCCTATTATTCGTTCTTGCTTTGTTTTGGTAAAGAATGGCTGCTTACTAGGCCACTTTTCTCTATTTAATTCTTATGTTTTATGATTGAGTGTTAATGAACAAAATAATGTGGTACAATTTGACTTTCGAGTTGTGTTTTGTAAACAAAAGTGGTGATGGGAAAGATTGGACATACCACCTTGTAGGTTAATTTATGTAAATCTACAAAAAATATCATATTTATTTACATTTCCGAATGGATTGGTGTTTATTTTGACAAGGTCTAAAATTTACATAACACACCAAAAATAACTTACAAAAACCGATTACTATGAATGCGAATAGAAGCCTATAGGCCATCACACTCAAATATGAGTACAGTACTTATGAGCATGCAGTTGCCAGATTATATCCACTTGACACAAATTAACAATCTTTGTATTAAAAATGTCAAGTTATATGAAGAATATACATTTTATGATAAAACATTTAAAGTTTGGTTATGTATTGTTGTGTGATTTTTATTATCATTAATAATAATATAAACCTGCTTTAAATACACACTTAACAACATTGGTGTCTACTGGGTCATGAAAAAGTCACTAATTGCAAAAAAAAAAATGTCACGAATTTTTAATATTTTGGTCATAAAGTCACGAAAATAGTTTTAGTTTGAATTTCCCGCACATCGTTGGTAATGGTGAATATAAAATATTAATATTTACTTACCCGATTTTGATCCATGCTTATGTTGTGGTAGTTAAATTAATAGTCACTGTTAAAATTCTGTTTAGTAACGGGTTTAAAATGACCAAATATTGAAAAAATTAATTTTTAGTAATTTAAAATTAAATTGTTTGATAATTCATTGAGGTTTCATCCTTACTTCAATTAGTTTCAACTTTGATTTTTCGAAGCTTGGCACACCGTTATCGAACTGTGGTACAGGACATTGAATGTAAGAGAGACTAGGAAATTGGAGGTCATTGGAATGAAGTTATCAGGGAAAGAGGGGTTTAGTAAAATGCTTCCAAGTCTGGAAACAGATGATGATGATGTAGTTGAACGTATTAATACAAAGTTTTAAATGATAAAAAATCTCCATGTATTCTCAATATTTAATTTAACTGAAATCATTTTAGAAAGGGACAATATAAAATTAATAAAAATATTATTATTTTCAAGTATTTAGTATTCTATTTAGTTATTTTTATAATCATTACCTTATAATAACAATGCAACTTCAATCGGAGATAATTTTAAATGGACATACATATTGAATTTGTTTATGAGTCAAATGTAGTTTTAGAGCTCTATTACATTATCAATATTCAATTTGATTTACATTTTAACATATGTTGCTGAGTGAATTATAAGCTAAACTCCATATATTATCCAAATTAAGTAGTCATTGCAATTTAAAAATTGATTTGTATATACATCGGAAGGAAGCTCAAAAATGACGAACCTACAAAACTTATTCACAAGCTCAGCTTGATGCTCAAATTCTAATTACTCGTAATCCCCTACAAATCAGTTGGAGCAAAATGTTCCTCCAGCTTTCTATACGAATGTTTGTGCACTTATGTTATAATTAGTTAACTCATCTATACATTATTAGATTAGTTATTATATGTCATTTATAACCTTAAGTTTATGTTTGAAAACAAGCACGATTAAAGGGTGACCTGGCGGTCTAGGGGTGAGGTTTCGGACTTCTGTGCTAGGGGTCCAGGGTTCAATCCTCGGTCCCAGCACAGATTTATCTGATTACCAAACCCTTCCTTCACCTCTGACAAGACATCTTGTGAATGTGGGGAGTGCCAGGCCTCCACCGTGGTTCGGATTCCATGTTAAACTGTAGGTCCTTCATTTCATCTCACAATCACCCTACCATTACACATTAGCGTAAGTGCGTATAACCGAAACGGGTAGTAAGACGCTGTGCTAATAATAATAAGTACGATTAAACCACCAATCACCAAGTAGGCCAGCAACAAAATAATTCCCATAGTTCACAGCTGGTAGGCATACGTCTAAGATATGTCTCAAACAGCGGTGTTTTGCCTTTCCAAGAGGATATGTTAACATTTCCGAATGTTACCGGAATGTTATTCCTTGCTGCCTATTGGCAGAGCTATGTTTATATTTACACATAAAACTAATTCTGGTCAATGTGTTTGGTAACTAAAATTAATATAAATCAAAAATGAAATGTTTTGAGGATGAGGGAAGTTACTCAAAGTAAGTGTACTGTTGTTTTCCTGGGACCACAGAAAAAAAATTCTTTTATAACCTGAGTCCAGAAATTATTGGTATACTGGGTATATCTTACATTAATATTTTAACGCCCTGATTATATCAACACACTACTTACAAACTAGCCTAATACTGACAAAAACCCAACATTCAATTTAATAGTAGCAAATCTTTGACCCAGACCCCCTCATTTTACTATTTCATACTTAAGTTCATAATACTTTAAACTATAAATAAATTAATTACTTCCTTAAGTATTATACTAAAACTATTTTTTAAATGAATATTATTAAGTATAAAAAACAATTACAATCTCAAAATAAGGTAAATTCATATATATCACTATTAGCACACATATGAGGTTCATGAGAGGTATTGAGAATGTAACAAGAAGAAACAGGCTAAGGGACAAAATAATTAGGGGTGGTTTAAAAGTAATATCATTAGAAGCGACACTGAAGAAAGAAAGGTTGATGTGGTTAGGTCGTGTGATGAGTGGAGGACACAATGCCTTGCATAGTAAATAGAAGGATAAAAGACCACGGACAAGATGAATGGACCAAGTGCAAAAAGACACGGGAAGCTAGAGGAGTAGAATGGAGACGCATGGATGAGGGAAATGTTTGGATAGATCGACAGGAAGGGAAGAGGCCCGACAACCCACATAGGGGAAAACTTCAAATGATGGTGGTGGTGGTGGTGATGATGAAGATTACTATTAGTAACACATTATGCTTATTTTATCTAAAATTGATTTAAATATATTATTTTTGGACTTTTAGAGTGCTCACTAGTCTTGAAACGTTATGCCAATTTTTATATATTCAAGAAATATTTTCAAAGTCGAATTATATGTGTTTGAATAATTTTTTCTTATAGTTTTACTTGAAAAAATATTTTATTATTATTTATATAATAATAAAAACTAAAATCACTTGGAATTCTTTTTATTTCACAATAATTGTTTGTAATATTTCATTATAATCTTATAAATCAAGTTCCTGTTGCGACATGCAATTCTTTTACTTTAAATTAATTATTAAGGTGCGATGCACACCAGGATACAATACATATCATAGGCTCGTAAACCATTCACACTAATTTCTTTATAAGATAGGTATCACTTTATTATTATTATTATTAGCACCGCGTCTTACTACCCGTTCGGGTTATACGCACTTACGCTAATGTGTAATGGTAGGGTGATNGTTCGGGTTATACGCACTTACGCTAATGTGTAATGGTAGGGTGATTGTGAGATGAAATGGAGGACCTACAGTTTAACGTGGAATCCGAACCACGGTGGAGGCCTGGCATTCCTCACATTCACAAGATGTCTTGTCAGAGGTGAAGGAAGGGTTTGTTATAGGTATCACTTGTGCCCGTTCAAACTGTATGGAAGTGACAAAACAGGTACACACCATTACAGCTGTGGCATCTTTCGTAAGATATGTATATTATAACAACACACTCTGCTAGTTTCTTTGCTCAGTATCACATGATTTCAAGGTGACAACATGTCTAGGTCAAGCTAGCCTGAAGCAACATTCTTAATTTCTTTAATTAATATGGTGGCAAAAACCCCCATTATTGGAATTACATATTTAAAGAATATAGTCAAACTGACGTAACAGACTTTGTATGGAAGATCATTGCAGCCGAATTAAAAACACAGGTAAGGAATAATTGTATTCAAACCACAACCATATCTTTATTTACAACACACCAATATTTGTAATATCTTTATATGTATAAATAATTGCAGCAAACATTTTGGGCACTATGTTGTGCAATGGTATGAATAATTTTTCATAGCACACCTGCATATTTTTATTGAATAGGAATAGCTCCTGGCCGAAAGAAGTAATTCCCTACTCTATTTTACAAGCGTACAGCCGGTGACGTTGTCATAGTGTTATTCAGCATACTGCTACCGGCTAATGCAGGCACAACACACGTCTCTAAATAAGTTGTTTCGAGGGTTTCCTTTCCCATAGATGAATACATTTATGTAGGACTCTTGCTGCCTTTAAGATGTCGACTGCACATTCCTCGTTACACGAGACTGGTCGCTCAAATACAAAAAATATTGGTGTTTGAAAATTCTTTTGCCGTTGCTTAGTACTCTTTTCGGGTAAGGCCGCATTAAGTATGGTAACAGAGGAAAAGCTTTATCACCGACAAAATAAACTTTTTGACAGAAAAGTAATAATCACCCATGCAGAATTTAAACTGAACTTTGGCAAGAAGATAGAAGCCAACATCTATACACTTCTGAAAACTGTTGGCCTCAAAGATCACAATTAAAAGACTCATAATGCAGATTTTGACTCATGCTATAGTACGAGAGTAATACAAGCTCTCCCCAATTGTTACAATGCTTCACAGCTTGGTCGGTAGAAACTTGCTCACTAATATATTACCAAAACCTTAGATAACCATCTCTCCTTTTCTACCAAGAGTCAAGTCATATGTTTGAACAGGTAACAGTATCTAAGTGACCATGAACTACATTTAGCCATTCTACCATAGTCCATTTAGTGTTTTACTATCTTCTGCTGAAGATGGGGACTGAAGTATCCAGATAATTTCATATTTATATATGTGTTTTACTTTTAATCGTGAACTGTGAGTCCTACAGGTTATGTGTGTAAGTTTGTAGGCCTTGCCTCTATCATCTTTTCATTGTTTAATTCAAAATAGCCGTTTCGTCCCATTTTTCTTTCATTGCATTTACCAATCCTTGATAAGTGATGTCATTTTCCTCTTAGGTAGATGATTTTTATATTATAAGTTTGCATGGCTATTGTGTTGATAGGACTACTGATTTGTATTTGTGGTGGTGGTTGGGTTGAATGCCCAGTCTTGTAAATATTGCTCTTTATTTGTGGTTATGTTTGTTTTAGTTTGTTATGATTTTTAAATTGGATGCTATGTAATGTTTAGCTCACCCCATTTATTTTCATTGACCTTTTAGGAAAATTCTCCAGGCTTGAATCTATATTTCAATTTTAAGTCTCGACGGATTTTCCCAAAAGTTCAGTGGTCCCATCTGCTGGGCGCAGTGTAGTTACCCCTCTTGGTGTGTGTTGCGAGGTGGGGCACCATACAAAGTTACCGACACTCGAGCATTGTTGACCTTCGAGGAAGGTATCCTCGATTTAAAAAGGTTGTACCTTCAGTTTAAGTCTTGAGTGTCTTTCACGAATGTTCAATGCTGGAATCAACTCATTGTGCACTCTACAGACGATAGGTAATTTCGTTATTTATTAAAGAAAAATTGTTTTTATTCTCATATCTTTAATTTTATTTCAAGTAGGGAAGCAACAAAAATATTTCAATCTTTGTTTTTGTCACAGAAGATTGAAAAATTGTTGAACTGTTTGGAAGAATTTTTCAGACTTGAATATCCATTAGAGTTTTAGGCCTGAGAATTCCTCCAAATAGTTTGGCAATAAGTTCTTCAAACCTTATATATTAGATAGTATTAGCTTCTAATGGAGGATTTAAATTTCTTTGTTATTTCAAGATTCTTTTGAAATTCTGACCAGTCATGTTGATTTATCAAAGACACTTTTGACAGATTACATAGTGTTGTCTTTTTTGGAAGATTTTTCAGACTTTAAGAGTCATTTGAAATTTTAAACCTGAAGATTCCTCCAAAGAATTCAATGACCATTACTCTAGAATGTTTACTCTCCTATCTTTACTTTATCCTGTTCTCCAGAGGTCTTATATTGTACTTTTGGAAGTATAAAGTAGTGGTTTCTAGTTACAATTATTTTCAGTTTGAAGACCTGAAGATACTTTCTTTAGAGTTCTGTGCTGAACTCTTAGTTACTTGGAAAATTTTTGGACATTGCTGACCTTTTTGGAAGAGTTTTTCAGACTTGAAGAGCATTTTCAGTTTTTAGGCCTGAAGATTCTTCCAAAAAGTTTGGTGGTGGAATCTACAAGTTTCATGTTCATATGTAAAGTATATATATATGTCTGTATATATATGGCTGACCTTTTGGAAGTATTTTCAGGGACTGACTTTTTATTTTATTTCAAGACCTGAATATTCTTCCTAAAAGTTCAGCGATTTATTCGTCGAGAAATTCATCATTGAAGCTGAAAAACTCCAGGTATGGATACAGACTATAAGGTGCTTTGTTTCATTTGAGGTTTTTCTTTGTGTGATGTTAGCTTATGTTCTATAGTTTGTTTGCAGGTACCTTTGCTTGAAATATATTTAAGAATTAAGACCTGTATTTTTTCTGTTAAAAGATTATTTTGTTTGACCGATTGTTGACCGAGGATTTGCTATATCACATTTCTTTGTTTGTCTACTAACATAATTATTTTTGACTAAAATTTATGTCTGGTCAAAATTAATTTGCATATTTAACTCAATAATCCCTTCCCCCCTCACATTTAAAAGGGGATCCTTCGGCATTAAATATGATGGGTTTTTAAAGGGGCTCTAAATACATTTGATTAAAGTGGGTTTTTAATTTAACCAAAGGTGACCTGGTGGTCTAGGGGTAAGGTGTCAGACTTCTATGATGGCGGCCGGGGTTTAATCCTCGGTCCCGGCAAAGATTTATCTGATTACCAAACCCTTCCTTCACCTCTGACAAGACATCTTGTGATTTGTGAATGTGGGGAATGCCAGGCCTTCACCGTGGTTCGGATTCCACGTTAAACTGTAGGTCCTTCATTTCATCTCACAATCACCCCATTATTACACATTAGCGTAAGTGTGTATAACTCGTACGGGTACTAAGACGCGGTGCTAATAATAATAATGATTATTATTATTATTATTATTATTATTATTATTATTTAACCAAATGGTGCTCACTTTATTCAGTTATAATATATTTGAACTTCAATGTGGTCGATCCAACTTAAATCTTGGGAAACTGTGCGTGGTTACTTTAATTTTATATCATAACTTGTAAAATATGTTATCTCTTCCTCCAGTCTGGCATTGACAATGCTGACCTGAATATGTTGTGCTCCCTCTCACCCATTTCTCTCTTAGTTTGCATGAAACGTTATCATATTTCATTTTTTTCTTTGTGGTATAATGTATGTGTTATTACTTGCCTCATTTACCTGATAAGTATTTAAAGTAGTTGTGTAACTGTCTTTTCAGTGTGAAGTCTCGTCTAAACCAGAGTCAGCGCGAGGAGTTGGGCCTAATTGAGCAGGCTTATGATAATCCTCACGAAGCCTTGTCCAGGATCAAACGACATTTGCTCACACAAAGGGCTTTCAAAGAGGTATAATTTGTCTTTAATGTTGTATATAAATAGTTATAGTACAAACCGGTTTAGGAGGGTGTACATTTCACATTTTAAATTCAGCCAAATAAAGTGTTTAAAATATAAAATAACGATATGAATATCTATTTTATTTCAATTATTTTATCTTATAATCTCTTACTTTTACTTCTATACACCCGCCTCGGTGGCGTAGATGGCTAACACGCTTGTCGTGTTGAGTTCGTCTGCTGAGGACGGGGAGATCGAGGTTCGAATCTCGGTCGAGTGAACTGGGGGTGGTTTTTCCTAAATTGGTTTCCACTCTCCCTCCACGCAAATGTGGGTTCACTTCCTCTAATTCAACCTTCCCAATTCCTAATCCATTAGAGTAATTAGTACTTAAAGCGTATAACCCGAACGGGTAGTAAGACGCGGTGCTAAATAATATTATTACTACTATACATATGGTTGAAATAGTATTTAAGTATTAAGATCCCTATTTATAGTTAGTTTAGTATCCAAAGTGTTGAGTACAATTGGGAGAGCAACAGTACCCATTTGATAATTTAACTTTGGTAAATTAACTTTGCTTTTTTAACCTCTATCTTTGGGTTTTAAATACCCATAGGAAACAGATGTTGAAAAGGTACAGCTTGTTTGAACCCAAAAGTATCTAATTTGCTCGTAAATACAAAGCTTTCAGCGTGGTAAAAACCCAAGTAAAATTCCACAGTTTTAATATCAGACTTCAGACCACCACATTACAATGCAATTCCTTTTTCAAGTTGCATTACCCTACCTAAGCTACACATTATTTGGGGGTTAGGAGTGACTCTTTGAAAGTGTAAAATTTAATACGATGTTTGAAATAATATATAAGTAATAAAATCACATTTAAAATGACTTTAGTATCCAAAGTGTTGAGTACAATTGAGGAGTCAGCTCCAAGGTCATATAACAATATATGCCCATTTTATGGAGAACATTTTAAATGCACATCCAAACACATTAAAACCATTTTAAATCGTTTACAGGATTATTTAATTGTCTGGGTTGGCAGTACTGTTTAATCTCAACATTTCAGGTTATATTATTATTATAGGGTGTGGCAGGACTATCAAAATAAAGAAAGTGTTGTATATTCTAGACAGCATGTCTGCTCCAATATTTGTTTTATATACACAATAACGTAGTTCTGAGTGTATGTTTTTGGAACACGTGATATTTGTGAGTGTATTTGATATGTGATAAGGATATTTGAGTAGGTGGCCTGGCGGTCTAGGGGTAAGGTGTCAGACTTCTGTGCTGGTGGCCGGGGTTCAATCCTCGGTACCGGCAAAGATTTATCTGATTACCAAACCCTTCCTTTACCTCTGACAAGACATCTTGTGAATGTGAGGAATGCCAGGCCTCCACCGTGGTTCGGATTCCACGTTAAACTGTAGGTCCTCCATTTCATCTCACAATCACCCTACCATTACACATTAGCGTAAGTGCGTATAACCCGA
>CABEEJ010001102.1:21372-45635 GCA_901482245.1 Timema douglasi | reverse complement strand
CAGCCGCGATAAGCGCGTAGCATAGTCAAATATTAAATAATGATGATTAAATAACAAAGTCCAAAACTGTAATTTAGAAGAATTCCCCCCATGGCGCCGAAATAGTAATTTTGTAGAATAATAATATTCCCCCGAAACCCTGTCGCTGCCCTCACCTCTTATCCTCAAGCCGGTGGGGTAGTCAGTGACCTGAGATCCCGGTACCACACGTATTTATACAAACTATAATTCTCAGAAAGGGGGGGCGGATCGAAGGAAGGGAAGGTTGGAGAACATTCCAAACAAGGGGGGAGGAGAAGTTCGGGACGGACCTAGAGAGTTCTCCAAGCTCGGAGAAGGCGGAAGCGGAACTCTTCTTCCCATTTTCTCTGCTGGCCGAACACGTGGCCGAGGCGCAGACACTTTTTCAGTCGGCTTGTTATGTTTGGCGAGAGCGGAGGTCGCTGGTCAAGTTAGTGCCGCGTGTTGACCCAGTTGGCTGTCCCAGTTGGCTGTCCCAGTTGGTAAGTGTTGTTACAACGTAAGTTGTTACAATGGTAAAGAGGTTTTCCTTATAGAGTTATATCAAAAGTGGGTGGTAAGAAACCTGTTAACAAAAATCCAGAAAATGAGAGGGAAATACAGCACTATATCAAAATAAATTATTTTAAACAATTTATTTCACAAAAGCCATTCTACAATATTAAATATTTTCAGTTCAGAAACTGATCAATCCGTTTGCTAGGTTTGCCTTGGCTTCATATGCCTTATAATCTAACTTAAAACTAGGACAGGCACACACAAGCCAATAAATACAGTGTTTAAAATGGCTGATGGGACTTTTTCTTTCATTCATCAAATATATATATATATATATTAGGCTATATTCGACTTTATAGTTGGCTTCAATAACATTTCATATTATTCGATTTGGCTCACACGCCCTAAAAGTTTTAAATTTTTGAGCTACATTCAGTCATTCACTAATACTTGAGTTTATTCATTTAATAATAAAAAGTTTAGTTTGAACAGGCAAAACAAGATTCACGTAATAAATGATCAACAACCCATTGTCCGATGTTCTACTCTATACTGAAAATTAGACTTAAAATATTTATATTTTGTTTTGTAACCTTAGATTTATATTTTCCTGGTGTGTAGGTTTTGTCTTTCTAACCTCCTTTCAATTCTTATTAATTTCAGAAATTTGGTGAAAGTTTTTGTCTGTGTATAATTTAAAGTGTGTTATTTTTGTGTGTAGGTTGGTATAGAGTTCATGGACCTCTACAGCCACTTGGTGCCAGTGTATGATGTGGAGCCCTTGGAAAAGATAACAGATGCATATTTGGACCAATATCTTTGGTACGAGGCCGATAAGAGGAGGCTGTTTCCGCCTTGGGTGAAACCCTCCGACACGGAGCCACCGCCCTTGCTCGTCTACAAGTGGTGTCAAGGTCAGCATTACAAACTGACGGTTAAACCTGTATTTTGTTTCTGGAGAAAAGGAAAATTATAAAGATGAGATGTAGAAAAAAGGATACCACTCACGATGTTTAGTGTAGGGAAATGGAAACATTATATCGGAAAGTAATCACATTATTTCTTGAACCGTTCACAGGATATATATATTTTATATACATAATCTGGTTCTTTTTACTTTGAATAAACAAGATGAAATGTTTGGAGTGTTTCCACATTGCATTTTTTATTGGACTTACACCTAGTTCAATCCACTCATTACACTAAAATGTTATTTCTGATGGAATATTATTTGTCTTTTCCTGTTTACATGTTTTATATGTTCTCATACTTATCTATTGAATTGATATGATGCATTCTATTCTGTTAAAAGATTTCATTTCCTGTAACAAATTTTCACCTATAATAATTTTTTTAAGCGCGCACAGCAGGTTTTTGAGTTTGAATTGAATCTAAAATCCAAGCCAATATATTATTTGGGAATTTTTAATAATTATGGCCAAAGTTATAATGTTAAAAGTTGCTCATTGGAGAGGAGATTTTAATGTCGTTAGAGTGGGAATCCTGCAATTGTTTGGAACTTTGTAGGGAAGTTCAGAAACATTTTTAAATGGATTATATCCTGCAATTTTTGACTTCTTTGTGAGATCTATCTGATATACTCTGTGTAGGTATCAATAATCTCCAGGATGTCTGGGATGTGACTGAAGGGGAATGTAATGTCCTACTAGAATCTAAGTTTGAAAAAATGTATGAGAAGATTGACTTGACACTACTTAACAGGCTACTACGTCTCATTGTTGACCACAACATTGCTGACTACATGACCGCCAAGAACAATGTGGTCATCAACTACAAGGTAAAACAACAAGCTTTACTATATAACATCATAGAGGTGGTCTAAGAGTAATGTGTACTGTATTTAAAAAAAAAAGTGTTCTATTTTATTTAAAAAAAAAAGGATTATTAAAACATATTACATCACCAATTGTATGTTACCTAGATTATAAAATATTTAACTATTGTATACATATTATATTAAATTGGATACTTTGAAAGAATGAGTAACGCAGTTAACACAGATTCTCGGATAATCACGAGAGTACTGTAGTTATAAACAATATTAAAATTTATGTTTTTGAACTATGGGTCTGACAACAATTGTTTTAGCGAATGAAACTGGAATTGTCGACATAGGTTCAAATAATAGATGACTAAACATATCAATTTTTCTTTCAGTCTCTGGAGGCAAAATTTATATTCTTAAATTGAATATTTGGTCTTGTTGTATTTTGTGCCAGATGTTTAAATATATATTAGACCCAGAAAAGTTTCACAATCAAATAAACCATCGGCTTATATCTATTGTGAGAAAGAAAAACAGATGCACAAAAGATAAAATAATGAGTTATCCTTTTTACATGAATAATATTCTATTATTTACCAGGATATGAACCACACCAACAGTTACGGTATAATCCGTGGGTTGCAATTCGCATCATTCATCGTTCAATATTACGGGCTGGTGTTGGATCTCTTGGTGCTAGGCTTGCAGAGGGCCTCGGAGATGGCTGGTCCTCCCCAAATGCCCAACGATTTCCTCACCTTCCAAGATGTGGCCACCGAGTCTGCCCATCCCATAAGACTCTACTGCAGATATGTTGACAGAGTACACATTTTCTTCAGGTAATTAATTAACTCAAAATAAATGATTTGTGATTTAAATTAGAGGGAAAATGAATCATATAAACATAATTAAAAGTATATGTTAATAGAAATGTTTGTATCTCAGATTCAGTGCAGAAGAAGCCCGGGACCTGATCCAAAGGTACTTGACGGAGCACCCTGACCCAAACAATGAAAACATTGTGGGCTACAACAACAAGAAATGCTGGCCACGAGATGCGAGGATGAGACTCATGAAACATGATGTCAACCTGTAAGTTATACAATTTACTGACTGTTTCTCAAGATCACCAAGGTCTAGCAGGTTTGCTTCTATCTCCCATTTCCAGTAAGATTACTATTATAAATTTAGAATTTTTATTTTATATAATTATTTAATGGATTTTCAATCGTATTTTTTACTATGACTTTTAACCTACCATATTAATTAATTAGATAAATGTTTCTTTTAACATAATAATTATTTGTTTTAAAATACTCTGAATTCTTTGAAACCAAGTCTTAACTGTATTTAAATGTAGACTCTCAAACTTCATTTTACTAGGCGTCTGCAAGTTTATTGATTCAAGTCGATCTCGAGCAAGTTTATCACGACTTTCCTCGAGTATCATTTTTAGCCAAGCTTTGGTTGAATAAATAATTATATAGCTAAAATTTAATTAAGTAAATATACTGTATTTACCCGAATCCAAGACGACCCTTAATCTAAGACTAACCCCAGTTTTTTCAGTGGTTATGAATAAAAAATTTAAAGTGGTATTAATTTTATCATGAATGAAGTAAATAATAATTATGGTAAACTTATTTTGTAATGTTAACAAATGGCAGCCTTGCACTATTGTATTAATATTGAATAAATATGTAAAATGTTACCTTTTGATGTATCTCTAACCAATTCTTTAGTCTGCAATTTTAAGACAACCCCTAGATTTTTAAGCTACAAATTTGATGGTTGGGGGTGAGGGGGTAACTCATCTTAGATTTGGATTAATACAGTAAAACAAATACATGTAAAAATTATTTAAATATATATATATATATAATTATATTTTCTTTCTCAAATCTAAAATTGTTTATTTTTAAATAGTTGGAAACATTAAGTCATAAATTATAGGTTTAATTTTAAACATATTGTGATGAGATAACCGAAAAATTACTCATGGTTAAATTTGAGGAACGTTTAAAATAAGGCAGTCGTGTTAACCAATATAATAGTTTTTGTTAAGGGTGGATCGAGGGGTGAAGCGAATATATGAAGGTAGAGTGTGTGGATCAAAAGAAAGGGGTAGGCCATTTAAGACATGGTTCAATGTTGTATATGGATATGTGAAAAAAAGAAACATTAAGTGTCTTAAGATTAAGAGCAGGGGACTTGGTGTATGGATGTTGTTGAAGCAAAGGGAGTGTGAAGGAAGTTAGTGGGAATGCATTAAATACGGTTGTGTTTTTTTAGCTATATGCACACTTTATTGGCTAGCCTATAAGGTATCTGCGTGATTAGGTATTTATAGATGTATGTTTAAAAAACCATTCTCTGTCTATCTAGCATGCATCTGTTCACTTGATGTTGGCCTGTTCCCAGAAAGAAATTAGAACCTTGATTTTTTTAAGGTGTACTTGGTACACTTTTGCATTCAGGTGTACTTCGTATAATCTTGCCCTAAGCTATTGGTTTTCTAAAATACATACAGAAAGCTACCTGTTTATTTTATCTTTGTTTGCAATTTTTTACTCATTTGCTGATCTTGACTTTTCAATGACCATCCTCTTTACACTATCTTCTTTGTTAGGTTATTCTCTCCTCCAGACCCCCAAACTCTCCAACTTAATTAGCAAAAAAAAATGGTATATAAGAGGGTCAGTTAATCATTCATCACCAGTTACAATATATATATGGCAAAGAAAGCATCTCTTTTATTCAAGGAGTTCCAAATTGTGAGCCCATAAAGCTTTTTAACCTAAGCTCAACTCAATGAATCACAGAGCTTTAAATTTTACCATCAAGTCCTGACTCAGAATCTTAGCAAACATTATATTTATAAGAGTTTAGGGGGGTGCAGGAATCTTGAAACCAACATCCTGATTTGTTAAGGCTATTTAACAATTTATTGCTTCTGTTGTCAACCATTGTATTTGTATTTTCTCTAATAGTACTGGATTAATGTTTTAAATTTGTATTTTATTCTATTTCTAACAAACTATCTCCAAAATGTTGTATAAATTTAGTTACCATTTTAGAGTGTAGCTTGAAATTTGTTAACTTTAGATAACACTGATTATAAGTCATAAACACATCTTTGCTTTCTAACTTGACATGTTTTATTGCAATGATAGTTATGAATTTCACTGAGAATATTGTTCATGTAATTATTTAAAATATGTACTCGTAATTTATACATAGTCCACCAAAATTGTATTGACTATTCATCTTCTAAATTGTATTTTAGTCAAAGTTTTTACTATTCGATTCAAAGATATCTGTAATCAAATAATAACAGTTCGCATACCCGTAGGACATTTACATTATTTTCCATTGTCATAGTGAAACAGCAAATGGATTATAGGTAATGATCATATCTAAAGTTAGTTAACTCTTTATTACATTTTAATTTCAAAATTTTAGACTATCAGAATGTGAGAGCAAAGAAGCAAAGTATAGTTTGTTCAGCATAGGAATTTTTTTCTGAAAGGCCTTTTTCCTTACCAGAAATCCATTATATAGTAGACTATTGGCAGGAAAAAAGACCTCTCAGGGAGTAATTCCTACCATAAATGGAGTATATTGAGAATCGACTATCTAGATATCTAGATCATTAACATTAAGAAATAAGGTATTAAGTTTGACATCATTAGTATATTTGTATTACCTAATTTTTTTAATTCTTTTTCTAATTTACAAATTAGAAGATGAAATAATTCAGTTTGAAATATTTTTGAATCTTTTTAAAATCTAATACAAAATTTGAAAAACTTGTTCCAAATTAAACTTTATTTTTTCTCCTATGTTATAATAATTATGGTTGTTGGTTGAAGGGGTCGAGCCGTGTTCTGGGACATCAAGAATCGTCTCCCTCGCTCTACCACAACCATCCAATGGGAGAACAGTTTCGTCAGCGTCTACTCGAAGGACAATCCCAACTTGTTATTCAACATGAGTGGGTTCGAGTGTCGTATTCTGCCCAAGGTCATTATTTACAATATATTTCATAATTTAAATTTTATTTGCGAGCTAACCTGCCTCGGTGGCGTAGTTGGCTAACACGCTTGTCATTTTGAGCTCAACTGCTGAGGACGTGGAGATCGAGCTTCGAATCTCGGTCGGGTGAACTGGGGGTGGCTTTTTCTAAATGGTTTTCCACTCTCCCTCCACGCAAATGTGGGTTCACTTCCTCTATTTCAACCTTCCAAATTCCTAGTCTATTAGAGTAATTAGTACTTAAAGCGTATAACCCGAACGGGTAGTAAGACGCGGTGCTAAATATTATTATTTGCGAGGTACTTTTTCCTCTCGGTTCAATGTTTGCATTTTACAGTTTGTCATAAATGTGTGTTGTGTACCTAAGAAAGAAAAAAAATCAGAAACAGTTTATATTTTTTTGTTATTTGTTAATATCTTGAACACATAATGCTAAAATTACATCACTTTGATAAGAAAAAACTATGGGTGGACGAGATCCCTAATGTTCTGGAGATATGCTAATTTTATTTAAAATAGTCAAAGTAACACTTTTTCCCCATTTAATACTCACCTTAAATACCTTTTAACACTGTTGAACCTACCAACCTCAACGCACAAACTCAACAAGTGTTCCTCCTCTCCACTGCATGTCTTCCTAGGTCAGATTGGCTCTGGAAATGATCACATTTATTAGACCATCTCGGGGCATCTCTTATCTCTCTCTCAATTTAAAAAGTATATCATATTTATTTTTCAACAAATTAAGTCTGAAACATTATTCAAGGGCTGTATTTATTCTTTTTTCTCAGTTGTTTTTTCTGGTTCATTAACTTGAATGTGTCATTGTTATAGATTATAGATGGGTTGAATCCAAATATTCATTCTTATCTTTAATTTGAACCTTGCCAGATGGTTTTTCCTATGACTCTGTTTTTGAGCTGAACCATTAATAAACAATATTAAGAGCCGTAGAAAAATGTCTAGGGAAAGAAAATATTCGCAATTACACGTACTTTAAAGATCCCAGATCCCTAATATAAATATGTTTTTAAATCTCAATAAGACAAAAAAATAATTCTCAGTACTTTATTAATCTGGCTAAAATATGTTACTATATTGCTGCTAACAAGCTTATAAATATATTTTTATTTTTTCAAGACCCATTTTTACACGGTCTCTTGTTATGTGTTCAGTGTCGAACCACTCACGAAGAGTTCACACATCGTGACGGCGTGTGGAACCTTCAGAATGAGGTCACCAAGGAACGGACTGCACAGTGTTTCCTGCGCGTTGATGAGGAGTCGTTGCAGCGCTTCCACAACAGGGTGCGACAGATACTGATGGCCAGTGGCTCCACCACATTCACCAAGGTACACACAACACCCCGAAAAAGTTGAATTTCTTAATAAATTCACCTTCAACTTGGTTTTTAAATAAATATCAGCTTTGGCCTCTCCTTGGAAAAAAAATTGTTTCGACAATTAGTAATGTTTACCAGTACAAATATTGACTGCTAAGCACTTAATTTATGTTTTACTTTTATTGTTATGACTATTGTCATGAATATAAGACGATAATGTTTAGCAATAAACAGGAGGTGATCTTATGCTATTAATTTTGACCTCATCTTTGCACAAAGCTGTTTGTATTGTATATTCTTAGTTAGAGTTAATAAAGCTTGCGCGAAAACATGTTTCCACACAAGTAAGAAACTATGAAACTATATTTTATTACGGTATTTCACATGTAAAATATTGTCACAGCATACCTTATTGTGTTATTGCGTTCAAACTTTTTGTTAAAAGCATTATATTATTATTAAACTTAGTAACTCTTGCATAATAACATTTTTCCAAATAAATACTAATTTAAAACCTTTACTTTATTGGGTGACCTGGTGGTCTAGGGGTAAGGTGTGAGACTTCTATGCTGGCGTCCGGGGTTCAATCCTAGGTCCCGGCAAAGATTTATCTGATTACCAAACCCCTCCTTTATCTCTGACAAGATGTGTATTAACCACAACTTGTGAATGTGAGGAATGCCAGGTCTCCACCGTGGTTCGGATTCCACGTTAAACTGTAGGTCCTTCATTTCATCTCACAATCACCCTACCATTACACATTAGCGTAAGTGCGTATAACCCGAACGGGTAGTAAGACGCGGTGCTAATAATAATAATTTATTTTATTGCAATATTTCGCACTTAAAAACCTAAACATCACCTCAAGCTTATGTTGCCTTTTGGCCATGGAAGTAGAGTAACAGTGTGGTTCTCCGACAATACGTTTGAACATGCTCTTAAGAACAGATCTCAGGGATTGATTTAGCGCTCAATAACATGATGGTGCTGCTGTGTAGTGCCTAGGTGGCAGATTGCAGTTTATAAACGTGTGTTAACACCAACAGTGTTTGATGGGTGTGAAGTGTGGATTTGCCAAGATAAACTCAAGTGTACAGATGATTTTGAAGCAGAGGACGTATGCAAGTATAGGGAAGTGTGGAGAATTATCTACAGAGTTGTTTTTTGAGTTAAATGCACTGTTCTTTTCTGGCCTACCCCCTAAGGGAACGGCGGGATTTGATATTTATTTCATGTCATAAAAAAAGCTTGATTAATTATTATTTAAGTATTTTCAATAGGCCTTTTTTTACCCAATAAAATACACATAGCCGAAATATTATTTGATTTTTATTTGGAAAACTTTAAAATTTAAGATACAAAATTTCTGAGCTTACAATTTTTTCCCATTCAAAGTTTCTACAAGATTACAAAATCATGGTGGCTACTAGTGGTATGCGAAGCTAGTTTGTGAGATTAAATTTTCAAACGACGTGTGTTGTAGTGATCAAGTCCATGTTTTGCACTGAGGGGGGATTTATCTTCAGGTGCTGTTAAGATGAAAACGTGTAATGAATTCAATAAGCTAAACACTTATCATTCACCAAGAAAATTGTCAGGTCGGAATTTTTTTTAATCATTTGGGAAACCAGGAGAAGACACGTTTTTATAATAAAAATTTGTGGCAACCTTGTAATTTTAAAAGTATTGTTCAGACTCGTAATGGAAATCGAATATCCCAGCTCAATTCAAAAATATTTTTGACATCTATCTATAAACTTGGCTAATTTGAAACTGTAAAATGTAAATCCTTTCTAATCAAATTGTCATAAGCCTCCGATTTATCATAAAATTATTTTTAGTTTATAAATGTGATTGCTAAGTTTGGCCTTATTATAGATCTTAAAAATAAATTTAAACCTTGGTTTGGAGTTGTTGTTTTTTTTAAATGTTATGTCCTTAATTCAAAATTTCAGGTTTATTATGGGTTTAATCCACTAAGTAATAAATCTAAATCTACACTTTACCTTAGAATCCAAATCTTGAAAATATAAATATAGAACAATAAAAAATAGAAGTAATAACTAAATGTTAACATTATTTCTTATAATCCATTCATTTGACATTAATGTGTTCATTTAATTGTTTAATTACTGGTCTGGGGCATGGTTATGTTCATCTTATTATTAACTCTAAACCACCAATAAGCAATTTAAAGCTCTAAAACAAATTTAGCTTCAAAAATTAAAGAAAACCTTTTTTGGGGGTATTTGAGATTCAAATTTGAAATTTTCTCAAATCCTTGAATCTTGAATATCCCTAAGGATTTGAGCCATTCTACAGGGTGTCTACTGGGTCACGAATTTTTAATATATTGGTCATAAAGTCACAAAAATAATTTTAGTTTGAATTTCCCGCACATCGTAACAACGCGAATGCTTCAAAGATAGCACTCGCTATCCTTCTACATGTGATGGCACGTGCCAGTAGGAAGTTGCCTGATTGTTTTGTTTGGGATTCCAACGACAAGGTTAACTTTTGTCATCTTGTATTACATTTTAATTTGGCGTGCTACTTGTCTCGGGGGGTGTGTCTACAAATAATGGTATTCGAGAGAATGAATTGGAATTCAGGTTTTGTAGATGATACGAGAATATACCAGGATATTTTCTACAGAAACCGGGCGTTCATCTGTGTTGTGGATCTGGATCAAGAGGTTGGCGGCAATTATCAATTTTTTACGCTTTCAGTGATCCGACTGCAATTTGAAGGTGTTGCAAAATGTATATTATAATTTTAAATTAATGTTGGCAGCAAATAGCAATAGTTTTTGCAGTGAAATATGGCGTATTTTTTTTTATAAAATATAATATTATTAATGTTAATATTTACTCCTTGACGTAATTCATTGAATTTGAAAGACCATTCATTCAAAACAGTTTAAATTTAACAATTTTAAAATGATTTTCGTTGTCTAATATGCACATAAAATATTGAGCCTAAATTATTTTTAATCGTGTGTTGCGAAAAAAAATCCATAAATTTTTGGGGCTAATCTGTTAAACGATGCCTGGTAAATGAAGAAAATAAATGCTCAAAGTGGTTGCGCCCTGTTGAAGATGACCCGTATAAGGCTTATTGTACATTTTGTAAATCAAAATTTGATATAAGCCACAGTGGGTTGAATGGAATGAAAATTCATGGAAAAGGTAAGAAGTATTTGAAACTAGCCTCTGCCCTACTCCAAGGTGTTTTTTTATTATAATATCTAGGCCCGATGTACAATATAATGTTCAACCGTTTACCGAAGGTTTTTTTTTTTTGCACCGCGTCTTACTGACCGTTTGGGCTATACGCCCCCGAAGAGATTTTGTGGTCAAAAATGGTCACCAAAAAGTCACGAATTTTTGTTCCTCTAACTGAGTAGGTTTTATCACCAATAACTATGTACTTTTTCAAATATATCATCTAAATTTTTTATTCTTAAGTATTTATGCTATGTCCTATCGCGGTAGTTGTGATGAAAATATTGCTTTCTACTACCCAAAGCACAGTTGATATTTCTGTATGCAGATTGTGAACAAATGGAATACGGCACTGATCGGCCTGATGACCTACTTCCGTGAGGCGGTCGTCAACACTCAGGAGTTGCTAGACCTTCTAGTTAAGTGTGAGAACAAGATACAGACCAGGATCAAAATTGGTCTCAACTCTAAAATGCCGTCTCGCTTTCCACCTGTCGTCTTCTACACCCCAAAAGAACTAGGAGGACTCGGCATGTTGTCCATGGGCCATGTGCTTATCCCACAGGTATGGGTAATATAGATTCTTGTGCAAGTCGATATAAACCATGAATGGTAACTTTTTGTACCTCATGTTATTATTGTGCCAAAATATTTTTCTCTGGCGGTTTTTTATGTTTCCCTCAAGAAATTATTGAGGTAACTGGCTTAGTGACTGGCTGACTTATTCCTTATATCCATTATTTCAAGTTGATTAATTAAAAAAAACATAATTATTCCTTAAATGGTTTTGTATTCAAGAAAATAAAGGTGTACTTACAGTCCTCTTTTCAAATAATGATTATGACACACCAACATTTCGTGACATCTCTTTACTGGGGATAGGGGTGGGTGGGATCCTAAAAGCTCAGGAAAAGGTTGAGAATTTATCTATTCCCATAAGTCAAGCAGGATTGGCTGTTTTACGAAAAGGAAAAACTTAGGGTGGGAAACAAAGTGTGCTCCAGGTAGTAACTGCGGCCTCAACATTGTCTCACCACAAACACTCTCTGAAGTGAGATATGTTAGGTTCAGCAAGAAAGAGAGCTTGAAATATTTAGAGAAGGACAGATATATTTTACTCCATCTTTTGTGGCTTGGAAATGAGGGGGCAAGGGAGTGGCTTGCCAAGGTTAACCATCTATGAGTGCCTAACTCCCCACGAGGATTAGAGATTAAGGGACTGTCAATCAATATTTATGGGCCATCAAACCCAGAGAACCTTATACAAACTATTTGGGTTTTCTAGAATAAACTTTACATAAAATAAAGCATGGCACTTATCTTTAAGATAGGGTAGTAAGGTGTAGTGTTTAAAAAACTTATATTGAACTATTTTATCATCATCTATATCAAATTAATACTCAAAACGTTATGTGTGTATTTGCGTCTTGTAGTCCGACCTGCGTTGGTCAAAGCAGACTGATGTGGGCATCACCCATTTCCGTTCCGGCATGAGCCACGACGAGGACCAGCTTATCCCCAACTTGTACCGCTACATCCAACCGTGGGAGTCAGAGTTTATAGACTCCCAGCGGGTGTGGGCAGAGTATGCCCTTAAGAGGCAGGAGGCCAATGCCCAGAACCGCCGCCTGACCTTGGAGGATCTGGAAGACAGTTGGGACCGTGGTATCCCTCGTATAAACACCCTCTTCCAGAAGGACAGACACACTCTTGCCTATGATAAAGGTTGGAGAATACGCACAGAGTTTAAACAATACCAGGTAATATCACTTTTCAACTATTCTACTACATTCCCTAAGTTATAATTACTGTAGCAATAACATGGTGGCTACAGACAGGGAGAACCTGGAAAAGTCGTGGAATTAATAATATGTCAAAAATATCCCATTAATTTTGCAACTAAACACTAAAACAAAAGTTATAACTCTATAAGGAAAACCTCTTTTCGCTTTATGAGGCAATTGCATTATATTTGGAAGAAGGTACAGGAAAGATGGATAGAAACATATAAAAGGGACGAACACAATATGGCCTTTACAATGAAAAGAACACAGTTCATACTTTACACTGCTGCCAATAGACAAAGAGGTAATGGTTGCCTCTTAAAGAAAATTGATCATCACTGCCCAATCCCCCGACCCAGGTTTCATTCTATCGGAACTCATCAGGGAGGAGTGTGAAACGCGCAGCGCAACTTCCTAAAAGAGAAAACCAAAAATAGGAAGTTGCGTTGCGCGTTTCACACTCCTCCCTGATAAGTTCCGATAGAATGAAACCTAGGTCGGGGGATTGGGCGGTGACGATCAATTTTCTTTAAGAGACATCCATTACCTCTTTGTCCATTGGCAGCAGTGTAAAGTGTGAACTGTGTTCTTCTTTTCATTGTAAAAGCCATATTGTGTTCATCCCCCTTTTATATGTTTCTATCCACCTTCCCTGTCTGTACCTTCTTCCTAATATAAAACAAAAGTTAATAATACCTGAATAAAATAATATTTTAATTTTTAAAATAACTGATAAAACTGTTTGTTTAGTAGATACAATTTTTTTTTTAATGTGTGATCAATAATAAATAAAACAAGTCATAATCCACCATTAAAACTGTAAAATGTAGTCGGGGAAATTTTTTAAATGTTACCTGGAAAAGTCAGGGAATTTGGTAAAATAAGTTTTGTAGCCACCCTGAATAAAAAAAATAGTTTCAATCATAATGAGGGGCAGTCCTAGCTCACCACTGAAGTTCTAGCCATGCTCTGACGTCATTTCTTAGTCAAATGTGTTTGCACCTAGCACTTTCATACCAACTCTGTTATAGTGTTCACGATTCACCTTTGATAACCTATGTTCCC
This sequence comes from Timema douglasi, assembly GCA_901482245.1. Taxonomy (NCBI): domain Eukaryota; kingdom Metazoa; phylum Arthropoda; class Insecta; order Phasmatodea; family Timematidae; genus Timema; species Timema douglasi. The sequence continues at coordinate 31,880 of CABEEJ010001102.1, read as the reverse complement.
AATTCCAAAACATGTCTAACACTGATGGGACTCAAATGGATTTTTCGGTCTTACCTAGGTTTTAAAGCAAAATCCATTTTGGTGGACTCATCAACGTCATGATGGCAAACTTTGGAACCTTAACAACTACCGCACAGACATGATACAGGCACTTGGGGGAGTGGAGGGGATCCTTGAGCACACACTCTTCAAGGGCACATACTTTCCCACATGGGAGGGTTTGTTTTGGTAAGAGAAATACTGAAACTAACTTGAAATGCATTTTGACCTATAATAATTTTAAGAGATAAAAAAAACATGACACACTGTGTGTTTGACCAGATGTAATTGTTTTCTTTGCTTTGATGTGTTGGTGACCTGGCGGTCTAGGGGTAAGGTGTCAGACTTCTGTCCTGGGGGTCCGGGGTTAAATCCTCGGTCCCGTCAAAGATTTATCTGATTGCCAAACCCTTCATTCACCTCTGACAAGACATGTATTAATCTCAACTTTTGAATATGTGGAATGCCAGGCCCCCACCGTGGTTCGGATTCCACGTTAAACTGTAGGTCCTCCATTTCATCTCACAATCACCCTACCACTACAAATTAGCGTAAGTGTGTATAACCTGAACAGGTAGTAAGACATGGTATTAATAATAGGGTTTTTTTTGCAGGGAAAAGGCGTCGGGCTTTGAAGAATCAATGAAGTATAAGAAGCTGACTAATGCACAGAGATCTGGTTTAAACCAAATCCCTAACCGACGGTTTACTTTGTGGTGGTCACCTACTATAAATAGGGCAAACGTTTATGTAGGATTCCAGGTAATAACTCTTTCACATCACAGTACTGATAGTACTGATTTAACTATAATTTTTTTCTAATTGAATCAAGTATTTAATAATAAAATATAAATAAAGTTGAGTCATCGTTAAAAGCATGAGTGAGAGATCGATTAAATTATAGGAAGGAAAAACTAAAAAATAAATGGTTCCACAACAATTTTTAACTTTACTGGTAAGTTGATCTTTTGATGTCTTAATAATATGATCTCATCTAACGTAGATTGCCTTTTAACACCTAGATAGAATTACATGATTTCAGACTGTTTATGTATCTAAAAAATATTATTACATTATACCGCATCTTAATAGAAAAATATTTGTAACATACAATTACTGTTAAAGTTAGAAATTTGCCCTGAAAAACCTGCAAAATAAGGGAATTAATGAACACGCATTTCTGCGAAGGGAACGTAGGAAATCATTAAGGATAAAACTTAATTAATCTTGTTCAAGATTTGAGACTGACACCTTTGTCAATGTCCTCATCAGTACAGGTCACACATAGATTTTATCATTTGAAATTTTTTTGTTATTGACAGTTTATCTATACTTTGTAGTTTACAGTAATATAAAGGGGTAATATATGATCAGGGGAATTTCAAAAGTGAATTCCTTAGGCCACCCTTTATCAATTCCTCTGTCCAACCGTGTTGAAGTTTAAAAATTGTATGCTATTAACATCAATAAACTCGGAATATGTTAATATATTACAAGGCTACGGTTAAAATTAGAGATTGGTCAAATTCAAATTTGAATCTTAATTTCTTTAAAAGTTTACACTTTACGTTAAAAATGAAAATATTTAAAATTGAGTTAAAAAAAAGTTCTTAAAGGCTATATAGAGACTAACAAATTTCAAGTTGCAAACTGTTTAGCTAGGTTCATGGGCACACCGATAATTTCACTCTGACTAATCAGCGATACTCAACTGTTGACTAATCAGTCTAGAGTGGGGTCAATGTAAGTTGATACCCAGGTTGTTTTAAATGTACAAGGAGGAAATTTGCAGATTCGAATGCTTTACTTTCTTAGGCTTACTCTGTGGAACTATGAACTTGAAAGCTTATTACTAGTTAAAAAATATGCTACCTATACTCCGTTCACGGTAGGAATTACTCTCTTAAAGGTCTTTTTTCCTACCAATATCTTACTATATAATAGATTTCTGGTAGGGAAAAGGGCCTTTCAGAAGATAATTCCTATGGTGAACGGACTTTATCTCCTCATTACACCCTGTCCCATTTCTGTCTAGTTATTTCCAATGGTCTCTTCCCATTGGATTTACCAGTCAGTACACCTTGAACACGGCTTTAGAATCGTCCAACCTCCACTACCCAATATCTTAATCTCGTTTTGGACCAAATATATTCCTAGCACCCTACTAATAAAATTTTGGAAAAAAAAGAAGTATTCGGAAATATTAAGTCATCCAAATAGTCATTTTCACTGAAACTTCAAGAATTAGATATAAGTCAAGTTTCCTTTTTCACAACCCCAACAAATTCTAATTTGAGCTAATACTTTGTACTCAATCAGTTTTGCAAATGATATAACGTCAAAACTAAAGCGAGGAAGCGTGAGTACAGGGGAGAACAGTCCAACTGTTTAGTCGGCAGAGTGCGCATGCTCCGATAAACTTCTTTTCACGTTTGAAGAATGAATGTTAGTTGTCTCTACACTTGGGTTGGATACAAGTTGGAGCCAAGTCTAATTTTTCAGTTGGGTTCTGATCAATTCTCATTGTACGTGCATCCCCATTTAACACCATTCATTTTTATTATCCATTGGTGCCATTTTCAAATGCTGTTTTGGTTGCCTCATTTATTTTGTCATAAACAATCAAGATAAAAACCCTTATTTGCTCCAGTGGCCGCATGATCTAGGGTGTCACTCTTGTAATTTTAGTAAATATTAATACAATTTTATCCTCTTTTTTTTGTTGTGATTTTGTAACTTTCACAACTGGACAAGTCTATATAATTCTTTATACCAATTAATTTGTACAAAATAGTTGAGACCATCTTTCTTTTGTTAAAATTGTTATATTAATTCAAGGTCTTCATAATTATATTTGAGATACTTTTTTTCAGTTAATAAAAATCTCATTAATAGTGAAAATGTGTTTTTAATTAAAGTTTTATTTAATCAATACAAATAGTTGGGTAAACGCACACAAATTGGTTCTTTTACACGATGTTTACTCAAATACAGAAAAAGTGACACTTGAATATAACATTTTAGCACTCTGTCTATAAGTAAAACCATATTTGAACGTGATATTTTTTTCTTTTATCAACACAATCCATGTTTGCTTATTTGCACACGTCTTTGTTTCAGGTGCAACTGGACTTAACAGGTATATTTATGCATGGTAAAATTCCAACCTTGAAGATATCCTTGATTCAAATCTTCAGAGCTCACTTATGGCAAAAAGTCCACGAGTCTATTGTCATGGATCTGTGTCAGGTGATTTTTTATTTGCTTATTTGTTAGTTTTTAGTTTAAAGGGGGTTTAAAAATTGCTGCAAAAAAAAGGGATTTGCGAGAACTACTTTTTTAATTCAAGACTATATGAAAAGAGGAATATGAAAAAATATTGAGATGAGAACACTTCCTTTGAAAGTACAAAAATGTTCATTCTCTTTCAAGTATATACATACTAATGTGCTAAAGTACCTGTCGACATTTTGGTTGATGCTTCCTTCGAATTGTTTTGTGATTTGTTCAAAAAAACTTCGAGTGTAATTCATGCATTTTGAAATGTAATAGTTGATTTTGTCCAAGTTTGATATGAAAATACAATATTTATAATACAAACTCTTCTTATTGATTAATCAAGTAGACATTTGCGAATCAGTTTTTTTAGTTCAAATTGAAGACAATATTATTTTCTAATTTAAAATAATTATATCATATCCTAATTAAATATGCCAAAATTATGAAATATAAATAGTAAGAGTTGGGTTGAATCCACTAATTTATGAATCCAAATTTTCAATTTACCTTTGAATCCTGAATCCGAATCTTGGGGAAAATTATGAACATAAGAGGAAATATAAATATAATCAAATCTTAGAAAATACAAACTATAACTAAATGTTAACTTTCTCTTGAATAATCGATTAATTTAAATCTAAAATTATTCATCTGGGGCCTGGTTAAGTTCATTCCCATAATTATAATTGGTTCTGAACCACCAATAAGCCATATTAGCTATTTTTACACTCATTGCTTTGTGTTGGCAATACAAGTAAACAACTTCAATTTAGTATAATTCAAAATGAACAACAATATTGGATAAATTTTACGGGTCGAAAGTGGTTTCAAAGCTCTGTTACATTATTAATGTGAAAATTGATGTTAATTTTTAACAATTTAAGTAACCAAATGATTGATGAGTGAAAATGTCGATATCGCATTTAAATAGATTATGCTTACTATTGTGTTTATAAAATGGATTATTAAGTACATCAAGTGAAAATTCGAAAATTACAAGCCTACAAAACTCTCTATCTCAAGCTTAAATGACAAGCTCGACTCTAAGCTCGCAGAGCCCTAGTAAATACTTGAGGTTTGACCATTTTATTATTTCAGCCCTTTCGGCTTTGTTATATTTTTACCATTAGTGTTTCAAGGTTCATCTATTTTAAATAACCTTGTCAAAGATAAGTTTTTGAGACCACCACCTGTTGGGGATATTATAAATTATCTCTATATATATCAACAGAACTACTCGCCATTCTTAAAAGTGTGACATACGTTATATATTATCCAAGAGTGTAATTATAGGACACATTGTTTTATAAAGGATGTTTATGGAGAGGAAATGTGGCCTCTTTTCAGCTGTTGATGGTATTATCAAATATCATTAAAAAAATAATAAATTCTGGATTTGGTTTTGTTAGTTTTATTTATGAAAGAACAATAAACAATTAAAGAATAAAGAGCACATGCTCGCCACTCGAGATATACACCGGAACTAACAAAAGACGTTGGGTGAGATGACGTCATCACAGAAGTGGCTTCACAAATCTAGTTACTAAACTCGTGTTTGTTGTTATAGGCCTAGTTAAGAGAATGTTTATTTATTACACACAACAGGTTTTATAAATTTCTTACATCAGTTATCTGTTTAGTTTTTTTTTAATTCTAATTTTTGATAATCATTTTAAACTTATGAAAGCAGGGTTGTCCGTCCCCCCCTCCCCCTCGATCTCAAATTTTCTGATCTCGCACATCCTTAAAATAAGATTTTTATATCTTTAATTAAATCCCTTCAAACTAAGATTTATTTTGGCAATGATTTAAAATCGTAAATTACAAAAAGAAAATGATGTAAAAATCAACCCCACTGGAAAAATTATAAAAGGTTAATTTTGTATTTGAAAGACGTTGATCAATTTTAATACACAAGTTAACATAAAATATGGGTGTTTGTTTTATCCAACAATTTTGTTGTCACTTTCTTTGTTTGTGTTTTCTGATTAGAACAGTTGTGTAAATGTATCTTCAATACTGTTTCAGGTTTTTGATCAAGAGCTTGATGCCTTGGAGATTGAAACGGTCCAGAAGGAGACCATCCACCCCCGTAAGTCCTATAAGATGAATTCTTCCTGTGCAGACATCCTGCTCTTTGCTGCGTACAAGTGGAATGTTTCTAGACCTTCCTTGCTTGCTGATTCCAAGTAAGAATATTTGTTTAAATGTCTAAAATCCCTATCATTTATTAATTTTATTCAATTTTAAGATATTTTTACTATAGCAAAAAGAGTATATCACTATTTCCTTTTGTCTAGTTTTAAAGGTAAAATTATATTAGATATATTTAAAAATCTCAATGTGTGGGGGTTATAATTTTTCACGCAAAATAATAAGTTCTAATCTATTTTTTTACTCATGATTTATAAATGGATTTATTACAGAAATTCAACTTGAAATATTTACTGTACAAATATTACTCATATTAAATCGAACTCTGATAAAATCTCCACAGTCTCATTCAAACTTGATTCAAACTCTAATCTAAGTGAAAAATGCCCACTTGCACACCCCTAGAATAAATTATTTCATATTTATTGAAGCTGTAGTGATTTATTAGTGAAACCTTGATAAACTTAATAAAAGTGTTAATGTTAAGCTTGTATTTATAATAATGGAAATATCCATTTAGCTATTTGAAGAAAGTCAATATTAGAGCAAAAGTTTGCTTATAAAGAGTGTACAAATGTTTTCCCAACAAAAAAAATAAAATGTTAGTATCAATTGGCAACTCTTTAAAACAGCATCCACATTGCAGTGAACCATGATTCAAACCATTCTGTGACCATTCAGAAGAAAACCTATCAATCATACCACAAATTAGTAATATAATATATACATTTCCATGGTGGCTACAGACAGGGATAAAGTCAGGGAATTTTTGGATGACAGGGAAAACAGGGAAATGTCAGGGAATTTAACTAAAAATAAGGAAAAGTCAGGGAATTAAAATATGTCTAAAATATCCCATTAATTTTGCAACCAAACATTAAAATAAAAGTTAATAATACTTAAATAAAATAACATTCTTATTGTTAAAATAATTGATAAAACCGTTTATTTTTTAGTAGATACAAACTTTTTTTTTAATATGTGATCAATAATAAGTAAAACAAGCTATCATCCACCTTTTAAACTAGAAAAATGTAGTCAGGGAAAATTGAAAAATGTTGCCTGGAAAAGAAAGGGAATTTTGTAAAATATGTTTGTATCCACCCTGATTTCTCTGTAGGGACACCATGGACAACACGACCACACAGAAGTACTGGATTGATGTCCAGCTGAGGTGGGGAGACTACGACTCCCACGACATTGAGCGCTACGCTAGGGCCAAGTTCCTCGACTACACCACAGACAACATGTCTATCTACCCTTCCCCTACAGGGCTGCTAATCGCTATAGATCTGGCGTACAATCTTCACAGGTATTTAAAAATAAAGGGCCCTCGGATCCTTAAGGATGTTTTAAATTCATGGATTTGAGACTAAAATTCCTACAAAAATAGTTTTCAAATTTTTTTTAGGAGAAATTTGTTTTAGAGCTCTAATAGTGCTTATTAATGGTTCAGAACTTGATATAATTATAGGACGAACTTAAAAACCATGTCCCTGACCAGTAATTTAACACTTAACTGAATGTTGTAGTCCATGGATTATAATAAATAGGTGACCTGGCGGTCTAGGGCTAAGGTGTCAGACTTCTATGCTTGCGGCCGGGGTTCAATCCTCGGTCCCGGCACAGACTTATCTGATTACTGACCCCTTCCTTCACCTCTGACAAGACATCTAGTGAATGTGGGGAATGCCAGGCCTCCACCGTGGTTCGGATTCCACGTTAAACTGTAGGTCCTCCATTTCATCTCACAATCACCCTACCATTACACATTAGCGTAAGTGCGTATAACCCGAACGGGTAGTAAGACGCGGTGCTAATAATAATAAACTGGTATGAATTTTAGTTATGTCAAAAAAAAAATGTTTTCTTCTTTTATATATGTATTGAATTTCAATGAAATTTTAATACATATAAAAAGACTTTGCTTACCATATATAGCACCACTATCTCACAGATTTAAAAAAACATTAATCATTCCATGTGTACATTATTTGACAAACCACACCCCCAACATTTGGAAAGAAGTGTAAACAATGAGTTATTTGTCGCCAGACACTCAATGTGAATGAAGTTTGTGAGGAGCATGTTTGATGTCACAAGGAGAAACAGGATAAGGATGAAACTAGCCAGGAAAGAATGGGAGTAGAGGTAGTACATGAGATAGTAGAGGAATCAAGACTGAAATGGTATGGGCTAGTAATGAGCATGGAAATTAAGTATGTAAGGAAAAGACTTCAAGGGAAGCAAGGAAAGAGTTGGGAGTTGTGCATGACAGAAAGTGTGCAAGTGAAAGGAGAAGAATGAAGGCATTTACTAAACTAACCCGGTCACAGGATTGAAACAGTTTATGATGATAATTAGGACACAATACAAATCAAATAAAACATCCTTTTTCATAAACCTCAACTTTTTTTTATCGTGTTTTTCTACTTATTAGGGTAATATGCTTATGTACTAATTACACTAATGTGTTAGGGACTAGGAACGTTTAGTTTGGAGGGAGAGTGGGAATCCATTTAAGGAAAACCACTTTCAGTGCACCCAATCAAAATTGAACCACCACTATCTCCTTGTCTTCGTCAGTATAATCCATTGCGAGAGTAGCACCTTAAATCATGTGGCCACAGAAACAAGTAAGCTCGAAATTGGGAGGCCATAAATCAGTCTTTCCCAAGCTGCTTAAGTACATTTTTAAGAATATCAAACTTCGGAGGTTTTATTCTAAATTATTTATTTTTCAAACATTTCTTCATTTAATTTATTTTCAAAAATCTATAAATAATCTTTGTTTCACAGTGCATATGGAAATTGGTTCCCGGGGTGCAAGCCTCTCATCCAGCAGGCCATGGCTAAGATCATGAAGGCAAACCCTGCTCTTTATGTGTTGCGAGAACGCATCAGAAAGGCTTTGCAGTTGTACTCGTCCGAACCTACTGAGCCGTACTTGTCATCTCAGAACTATGGTGAACTTTTCTCCAACCAAATTATCTGGTACGTCAATTGTTGCCGTTATAAATAGCTATAAAATATATAAGGGGTGTGTGAAGTCCATTCTTTCATTTCGAAAAAAACTTGAATTGAATATATGAAATATTCCCGATGCCGAATCGAAGTTGGAATATTTTTGTTATATGCTTGAAAAAAAGATATTATTTTGTGGTTATTTAAATTACTTGGAAAATTTTTTATTGCCCAATTATTTGTGATATGTTGTTTCAGTCTGACAAATCAAGCTATTATCACAGCAAGCAAGTCAATTACTTCAGATTTTTTCCATATGAATATTAATATGTAATGTACAAAACAGCATAGAATGGCAGTAATTGAACATAAACTGAGTATTTTTAGCAGTCAAAATTTTATTGGTGAATCCTCAAAAGTTTTTTTTTCCAAAGCTTTGCACACCCTTAATATATAATGTATTTCTTTGAATTTGATGTCACTTAGTTTTAAAAAAATGTTAGCCATATTAACCTTTTTAACCACATTTTTTTCCCCATGAAAGCTTGAAACATTATTATCTTCATTATTTACAACTAAAACACATAATTTTTCAATTTTCGGTGTATGTCAGTCCCACCTTCTTGAGCAGAAGAAAGTAAAACACAAACTGTTCTCTACCCTCTTCTCGTGGAGGAGGGGACTGATGTACATCCAAAATGTCACCTTGGAGTACTACACTTTTCTTGTCTTTTTCTAAGCTTCAGAAAAATTCAAGACCACTTGAAAACATTACAAACTATGCAAACCGGCGGTGTTGTACTTAACACGGAGTATGTGAGTGATGTTTTTGTTTTGTGGAACATGTGCTTTGCTATCCGATAATAATATTATGCCAATACCTGATTTCGATGAAGAGTTTGAACTACCAAGAATATTATTGTTTTCAGATCATTTTTGAATTTTGCTTAACCAAAGCATTAATAATGTCTGTTGTAACTTGGTCATAGCTTTGTTAGGTTTTGTATTTTATTTGTATAATAGACTATGCATCTAACACCATTTTGGAAAAACCACTAAAAACAATAGTTTTTCAGAATTTTATAGCTCGATGCTCATCTAAGTCAAAATATAACATGTCACTACTCTCTCAATATCTCCCATATATTTATTATAATCCAAAATGGTGTCAGGTTTACAATAACCTTACTAAGATTGTGTCTTGCACCACACTCGGTATCGCCAACTTTGTTTTTGGGGTATAAAAGTAAAATCTGTCTTCAGATTTTTTTTTTCTTTTAAGAAACTTACAAAAACCGGCCTGATATGAAATATTTGTTTGCTAATATAGTAAAATTTCACATTTCTGCTTCAGAACAAAAAAAAACCAAAAGTATCATAAAGCAATTTCGTGATAACTTCATAGGGAAAAAGGTATTGACTAATTGAGACTGGTAGACCAATAACTAAATATCATTGTCTTCCATATGAGATCTAGATTTAGAATGCGTGCTATGAAGGCTTTCATTTGGGGAATGGTGGTTTTACCCACATCTTGGCACACGATTTTTGTGACAAATTTGAGTTCCCTCATTCCCCAAAAAAACTTATTCACATAACAATTTGTCTCTTGACTATTGAAGTGAAGATTGACTATATCCAGTTTGCCCTTCCCTGCCCCTCCCCCTTTTTATCGCCACTCAGAAATAACACGAGAGTTATTTCATTCAGATAACTAATTACATACAACTCAATGAGAGAGTGAAACAACATAAAGTGTTCGGCGCTGCAAATATAAATATGAGGGGCAAACCCTAAACGGTATAGCCTCGCGGCCCCTTCTTTAACTAACAACTCGTAAACTTTAAACATTTTCAACAAAGATAAATAGTCTCTTAAAAAATAAAAAAAAGAATATAATTCCCTAGTATATTAAAATAAGATTTGACAAACGACGCTGTCAGGCTTAAATGACGTCTCAAGTGGCGATACCCAAAAGGTAGAAATATAAAAATTCGTTAAGTGGATAAGAAAGTTTCAGAATAAGACACAGGATCCACAGGTCCCCCATAAGGATTGTAAAAAAAAAAAAA
>CABEEJ010001101.1:165774-181910 GCA_901482245.1 Timema douglasi | reverse complement strand
GCAGGTAAAAGGAACAGGTCCAGTAGTGGAGCAGTAACAGATTGCTCCTGCTCCACTAAAGGAGCAGTTTTTCCCATCCCTACCCTGAACCCGCTTTGGCTGTCGGTTGGTCTTAAAACATCCCTCTCGTAATGGACTGAACTGCTGATCAAGGGGAGGTTGGGGTTCAGATCCTGGTAGGATGAACCTAGGAAAGTTTTTCCTAGATGGTTCTACATTCTCCCTCCACACAGATTTGGATACACTCCCTCTAAATTTAACCTTTCTCCCACTTTGCGTACTTATTAGTACAGGCCTTATATGTAGTAACCCAAGTGAGTAACAAGACGAGATGGCAAATATATATATATCCCCCCACTATGATAATAATAATTAGCACCGCGTCTTACTACTGGTTCGGGTTATACGCTTAAGTACTAATTACTCTAATGGGTTATGAATTGGGAAGGTTGAATATAGAGGAAGGGAACCCACATTTGCGTGGAGGTAGAGTGGAAAATCATTTAGGAAAAATACCTTAGTTTATACGAACGAGATTCGAACCTCGGTTTCCCCGTCCTCGTCAGTCTAGCTCAACACAAAACTCGCGCGTTAGCTAACTACGCCACCGAGGTGGGTGTTAAGTTTCACTATGGCTTAGATTATAATATAGGGTGGGTCATAGGGTTATTTATCAAGAAGTTAACATCTTTCAAATGGATATTAAAAATTATTCACACTAATAAAACATATTGGAGACCTATTACTCCAAACAGGTAGTTTCAATCAGCCTATTTAATTTGTATATTATATTTAATACTGCATGGTTAATTTTTCAACAAAACAATCTAGGGATAGCTTTTTTATATTAAATTAGGGGTAGGAAATTATAGTCAGCCAATTTTACACTTTGTATTAGTTTAGCTTAGTATTCTTTACCATTATTCTCACTGAGGAAGGAATTTAATCATACGTGTAAGTTGGCCTTGCAATTCTATTTACCAATACCCTTAAACGTAAATATACCCACTACCAAGTTTATCGGATCAATAACTGGAAACCAAGCCACTCAGCTAAATTGGTTGCCAGATATGCAAATGTATGTCCTAAACATAAATAAGCTAGTAGTTAGACTCAATACACCAAAAACTAGTGAAAGATGACATCGTATACGAGACAAACCAGGATGGCTTAGTGGGAGAGAATTGCCGCACAAAGCCAAAGCTCCCGGATTCGATTCCCGTGTACAGGTTTTAATTTTCAACTTAAATCGAGTTTGATACCACTTTCAACACTAATCATTATTATAATAATCACGTATAAGTTTTTGATACACATGAAATAATAATTCTATAAGATGATTACGAAAAAAATACCCCGAAAAGAAATATTAGTTTTAAGAAAATAAAAATTTCAAACAAGATAATAATAATAATAATATTTAGCACCGCGTCTTACTACCCGTTCGGGTTATACGCTTTAAGTAGCCTACTAATTACGCTAATGGATTGGTAATTGGTAAGGTTGAATTAGAGGAAGTGAACCCGCATTTGCGTGGAGGGAGGGTGGAAAATCATTTAGGAAAAACCGTCCTCGGCGGTCGAGCTCAACACGACTCGCGCATTAGCCAACTACGCCACCGAGGCGGGTTTCAAACAAGTTGAAGAAAAGGACCCGCTTCAAAAGTTTATTTATATATTCTGCTTTTCTAGTTAGTTTGTCTAGCCTTGTTTCTCGATGTGACATCGCCTCTGCCTTTAAACTTACCTTTCACATGTACCTATGTTTTTCCCAACGTGACTCGTGACCTGCATCAATGTACAGTGGACTTAACAATAAGTAACTTACATCTAGTTTGGTTAGTCTATGATGAGAAGGTTGTTATTCTAATCCACTCCCTGTGTAATGAGAGCGTTTTTTTCTATAAATAGTTTCCCAACCTCCCTTCGCGCCAATTTGGATAAAATTTATATTAATTATACCTTACTTATTTCTACACAACAAGTGTAAATGAATGCGAATAGCCCGTACAGATAGTAATATGTTGTGCAAATATACTAGTAGATTTCAATTTATTGTAACCCACTTTGGTGGCCGCACGGTCTAAGGTGCTCCCCTAGAAGTAGACTAGACTGGCGATGACGGTTATATTGAGGTTCGGATCTCGTTTGGGTGTACTGAGATTGGTTTTCCAAAATTGTTTTACACTTTTCCGTCGCGTTAATGTAAGTACACTTAGTATAAATATAACCTTCCTCATCCCTAAAACCATTGGCGTAATTATTACGTAGGTGTTTAATCCACACGGGTAGTAATACGTGGCACTAAACTTTTTTTTTTAAATAATGTGCCTCACATTCGTTTAAAGTATCTTCTGCTTTCCAACTACTACCAACTTTTGAATTTGAAAATATGGTATTATGTAATAGAATGAATAATTTAAAACAATAGAGGACCACGTCATTAAATGTTTCATTTAACTTGATCATCGTATATGGTTAATTAGTGATTTTGTTTCTGACCGAAGCTAAAGGGGCATTTTTACAAATTGGACTTATTTGTGTTTCAATCCCTGCCCTTTTTTTCCGAGTAAATCCAGATAACTTTCCTCTTAGAGTTATACTATATATTTCTTGCCACTTAGAATGAGTCGTTAGTAACTCTTGTGTCATTAGGAAAACAAAAAAAGGAAACCCGGGATAAGTTCAAACCAGACAATTTGATCTTTAAATAAAAAACACGTGTAATTTAAATGTGATGACACAAAGCTAACCCCTTCTTTAACCTCAACACATAATCGGTCACGCTAGGCTGCCTATCTTCTACTTACTTGCAGTGGGATGTCAGCAGCTAAATAGAGTGTATATAGCCAGGCACTTATATGAAGAACCTTATATCACAGCTAAAAAGTTACTATACCTACTTTCATGTATTCATACAAGTAATGTGACCTTCACAAGTCACTTTTGATTGATATTATCAATACCTAAGAAATTGATCAATTTTTGCCACAAAAAAAAATGTTTGTATTTTACAAACAGCTCTTTCTATGAAAATTAGTTTATATTTATTCTGGTAGGAAGAACAGTTTTAAAAATTAAAATCATAATCTTTTGAGGTAAAAATTGATAACATTTTACTTTATTATTGGGTGACCTGGCAGACTAAGGGTAAGTTGTCGGACTTCTGTGCTGGTGGTCCGGGGTTCACTCTTTGGTCCCAGCACAGATTTATTTTATTACTAAACCCTTCCTTCACCTCTGACAAGTCGTGTATTAATCACAACTTGTGAATGTGTGGAATGCCAGGCCTACGCCGTGGTTCGGATCCCATTTTAAGCTGTAGGTCCTTCATTTCATCTCACAATCACCCTACCATTGCACATTAGCGTAAGTGAGTATAGCCCGAACGGGTAGTAAGACGCGGTGCTAATAATTATAATACTTTATTATTTATGTTATGTTATAAGTATTAATCATATCTAAGAAAAGCTAGCGATGTAAATCATATTAATTGATGTTATATGAGAGCAGTTTTACCAACGTTTGGGACTAAACTGTCATTTACAGTTCTTTCTACTAGAATCCTACTACCATATTATACGACTTTTAAATATGTGTACCAAGTCTTCGCTTACTACACATACTTGCACGGGTTTATCCGAATATTTACACTAGTGTGATATGAGGGAGGAAGCTATAATTTATTGGAAATATAGCCAGATTTGCGTGGACAATGGCAAACTATTTTGGAAGAACCAACCTTAGTACACCCATTAATAATTCGAAACCCAACCTCCGCGTCACTGGCATAACAGAAGCCGTTAGGGCCTTAGCCTACGTTCCCACGGATGCAGGTCTTAGTACCTTAAAAATGTCGGGAATCGGAGGTCAGACAATCCTCATTCTACCTGAAAATCTTGTAATTCTAATACTGATAGAGTTGTTGCCTCTCTAAACTATACTAAAGAGTTGTATATACAGGATTATTTAGATCGCCTGGTAAAATGTTATACAGGTTGTCGACAAGACAACTATTTTCATGTAATGAACCTGTGGCCGACGATGCCAAACGGTGTTGCTACGAGAAGTACTGTATGCACCTAAGGGGTAAATAACTAATCAATCTTCAGCCATAACAAGTGGAATGGGGTGTAAATTATGACTAGTAACATGGGGTGAATTGCCCGACTACAGTTACTTGTAAGTACAGTAGCCCCATGGCTTCTTTGGTGCTGACTGACAGCTCACAGCCGACTTCTGACAGTCAACATTTAGGTATATACCTAAATTTTTACTGTCAGAAGTGACAGCTGCTAAACACATGTTTTTGCAGATCATATGGTTCGGCGTAGGGATACGTAATTTGGTCTGCTAACTTTTTAAAGCTGTCAGTCAGCACTAAAGAAGCCATGGGGATACTGTAATTGCTGATACGCTGGCACCGTCGTGTGTGTCAGGGGAGGGAGTGGGGGTTAGTGCCCGTTTTGGTTTGCTTGGCGTGCTGCTGCATGTGTTGACTACCCCCTAGGTGCATACAATGCTTACTTTGACGTCACGTAGCGCCGCTATTAGGCGTCGCCGATTCCAAATTTATTTCGTGGAAATATTAGTCACTCGTATAGCTTTTATAATGTTTTACCTAGAGATCTGAATAGCCCTGTATAGTCGAGGTTCCGAGGGACAGAGTAAGTAAACCCGTCAATCCCATGTCAATTGTGGAATGTAAAAGAGCCCTGGAAGGTATGTGAAAATACCTTTCCCGGCAAAATTGTTAAGCCCTTTCACTTTCTTTCATAGAAAATTCTCGTGTGCTGATATAATCATTCGGTTCAGAAAGTGCATGATAAATTACTCAAATAAATCATTTAAATAAATATAATAAAAAGGGGAGAATTGTTGGTGTGTGTGGAGTTACTCGTACTCCACTATCAAATTAAATGTAGATTAAATGTTGACTCCAAACGGGATTAAAAACAGAGACATTCATATGTGTCTGGTCAGCAGCTGAGGGTCTAAGCTTAAATAATATTAACGATTATATTGGGAAGTAATAACGTTTTAGTTTTTTCACGAAGATTACACAAAATTAGTTGTAAGACATTATAGTCTTTTTTTTAAATCAGGAGAATGGTTTTTAAAACCTGTTTATCAGTAAACTACCCAACTTAATTTGGTTTTCTTAAAAAAATATTATTTTGATAGTCATATAAAAAACTCTACAGAAACAAATTGTGAACCAAATTGTTAAAGCCATTTATTTAAACTTGTATTTTATAAAATCAATCAGTAAGTAATCTAATCTAAAATTACTTTTTTTTTATAAAAACAAAGATACATTACTATTTATCATGTAAATCACTCCCAAAGATATCAATTTTAAACAAAAGGTAAAAAAATAATTAAAAAATTAGATATTGAAAAACTATTCTTAATTTTAGGGCATAGAATAAAAATGACGATTTGGCCTTGAGGTATGACAATTTAAAATAAATTCGCTTTGACCATTGTGGGCTCCGCCCCTAAACCCCCAGTGAGTGAGAACTAATGTAATGCCAGCGTTGTTTTGAAAGTTTATTTATGTTTAGAATTTTATGATTCTAGCTGTTTCATAAGTGTCAGAAAATTAAAAAAATTGTGAAAAATGTTCAAAATTTACCTAAAATCAAAAAATCTAGCTCTGGTGCAATCAATTTTTTGATAAGTCTTACCATTTAGCCACAAGAGACCTCCGAAGAAAGGACCGCGCTGACTTTAAAGTTGCTCCACCATTTTGAACTTTTTTCTGGGGTTAAAATTTAATTTTTTAACTTTTTGGAATTTTCACGTCGGTTACAGGCTATAAATTATAAGTTTTCCAAATTTCAAGTTTTTAGCTCATCTGGAAGTGGGTAGACATTAATATCAATCAGTGAGTCAGCCATGTGGCTTTATAGTATAGTGATGATGATGATGATGATGATGATGATAAAAGCCTCTCCTGATCGACTCTCAAGTATAGATAAATATGTATAGAGACAAAGAGAAAAATTATTGGGGCATTTTTTCTTTTTAGTTCTGAGGCACATAAAAGGTCGAGATACATTATAAAGATATCAAGATCGAAAATATTATCAAACCCAATACTTTATTTATATTATATATTATTTTTAGCACCGTATATTTTTTATCCATTCTAGATATGCACATATGTACTAATTACGATAATTTACATTGGATGATAAAGGTTGAATTTAGAGGAAATGTAACTGTTTTGCGTGGATGAAGAGTGCCAAACAATTTAGGGGAAAACACACTCAGTACAACCAGCCGGAATTTGAACCCCAATATTCCCGTCATCGACAGACAGGTATATTGTTAGACTGACACCTTAGACTATTCGGCCACTGAAGTGGGGTTTTTAGAGTTAAAACAATGTAACAGTAGGAAGAGGAGGTTCAATTTTTGAATCCCTTCTTTTTGGTTTGTATTTGAGTGTACGCACGTCCACCCCAAGAGGCGAGCGGGGCAGGTGAATGACTGGGGCAACGGGCTATAGGGGGCGCCACACCACTGATGTCTTACAAAAATACTAATAATTATCTTATATAAAAATTAATACATTGTTCAGATATATTTGATATTGTAATAATCTTTTTTGCCGTCTATTACGACTTGTGTCCCTGTTAGAACCAGTGGGCATGAACGTAAGAAATGCATCCATCTTGTAATGATTTCTTTTCAAGTTTATAGGAGGTTAGAGAGGAGGGGGCGCTTAAATCAATGTTTGCCTGGGCTCAAAATTATGCTAGAGGTGGCCCTGAGTGTACGCCCAATGCTACACCTCTTTCTAAGAGTGGAAAGAAAGTGAAAAAGAAATGCCATCGGCTAGACAGTTGAGAACGGATACCAACTCTACACTAGTGACCAAGTGATGTCTCCGGGGACGCAGTCGTGTTGTATTTACAACCGTGACAGGTCTGCCACCTTTTTTTAAANAGTGATGTCTCCGGGGACGCAGTCGTGTTGTATTTACAACCGTGACAGGTCTGCCACCTTTTTTTAAAAAAAAAAAACGTGGGAAAACAATTCCCTAGGAATGTTCCGGTGGTAACACAACCCGCCCTCGTCGTGTGTGGGGAGCTGGGGGTAGTGGTCAGGAATATAAAAAAACGTGCGTGGATCTTTTTTTTTATCTCATTCACGATCAGAGTAATCACATTACTCGGTCTTGCTAACACCACATATACTGGAGTCGGGCAGTAACAAAAACCTTTGGTGGAGTGTTTATAGGCACCAAGTAAATAGACCAGAGGTCCTTGTTCAATACCCGATAGGGTTTAAAATAACTTAATATTATTTTGAATCAGTGCATAGATAAATGAACTAAATATGTAGTTTATTTTATGTCAACCTATGTTTTTGGTGGTGAAACATCGATTGGAGATGAAAGGAAATCCTTATGGTAACAGAGTTTTTTACTATCACCGCGTCTTACTACATGTTCAGGTTATACACCTATGTACTAATTACCCTAATGGGTTATAGATAAAGAAGGTTTGGTTTAGATTTTAAAAGAAGCGCACCCGCATTTGCGTGGAGGAATAGTGGAAAACCATTTAGGAAAAATCACCCTCAGTGCACCCGACCGGGATCGAACACCAATTTCCCCACATTTTTAAATCTAGTCCAACACGATATTAGCGCATCTGAGCACGTGACCACTGAAGTGGGTGGTAGCAATATTTATAGAGCTATGGACGGATTGTACAGAAGCGCACTAAAGCATAAGTTTTTTTTTTAGTAATACGTCTTACTATCCGTTCGGGCTATACGCTTATACTCCTCAGTCCCGGCAAAGATTTATCTGATTGCCAAACCCTTCCTTCACCTCTGACAAGACATCTTGTGAATGTGAGGAATGCCAGGTCTCCATAACTGTAGGTCCTCCATTTCATCTCACAATCACCCTACCATTAAACATTAGCGTAAGTGCGTACAACCCAAACGGGTAGTAAGACGTGGTGCTAATAATAATAATATATGTGAAACCGACCCATTCCATTCTGGTTTAGGTAGATGTCGTCCTGAATTTAATGTAGCGCCACACTTGAGGTGATTCTCCATCTGACTGTGAAACTCACTCATTGACCCTACTAGGTATATATATACACCTTTCTTCACCAACTCAGATAAATAAATAATACATTTATAGGATCTATATGCTTTTTATTCTCCCTAAAAAGTTACAAAAATGGGCTTAGTTGCTTAATGTATCTATCTCTTGAATTTAAATTAATATTTTATTCGGACTATGCATTGCTCAGCAATAATTATTCTAATTTTTAAAGACATCTGTACATGGGAATTGAAGGAGAGATTTTTGGCTCGTAGTGTTTAAAATATTAACAGAATAGTTGACTATCGCAAACGTCAATCGTTGATGGTGGTATCAATATTGGTACGGAACAAACCTCTATGGAATTGGGGTGGAAAACTGCTGCACTTATTTAAGATGGAGATGTAGGGAATGCAAAAAAATCTCAATGTTTTTATAGTTTTCACAGCGAAATATTTGTCTGTTCAAAATAATTTAAATATGTCTCAGTACAAAATTTACATTTCTTCATATGTTGATCTCAACATTTGTTAAATATCTTCCAAATGTGTCCTGGAAATTAATGACAAATTTCTCATGCATTTAATTTTTTTTTTCATTTAATGCTGCTATGCTCAAAAAAGATATACAACAACGGTTTATATCACTTTGTGAATAAAATTAAACTTTTATGTTTGTACGGAAGCAATATTTGATCAATTTTGAAAAAAAAAAAGTTTGCTGTAAAAACAGCAAAAATACTGGACTTTTCTCGTGTTCCTTATCCTTACCTTAAAAGTTGTTGTTTTGTTCATAATATTGCCTATTTATTGATATTATTGGAGTCATGGGTTTTGTGTTCAGAGTAATGTTGTACTGACCCGCCGGGCATTGACCCCAACTCTAACGTTTAGATGCGTCTTAAATTTTTAGAAAAATTACTTTTCTGTAGCCAACTGTGATAAAATTAACCCTCTAAATTATTTTAATAAAATAAAATCTGAGCAGTAACGCATCATAAGTATCTAGAACAATCAAAAGTACGTCGGGATGTGAACTAGGAAATTTATCTTTGTTTGATGCAAGTTAATTATTTATTTAACTGTTAAATTTAAATAACTACTTGTTTAGTTACCTTTATATGCAAATTTAAAACTTAACTCTTAAAGGGAGATCAAACTATCCCCTATCAGTGAGTATATTAAGAAATAAATGGTACGACACAATCGCACAACTTTCTCATATTGTGTATTATTATAGTAAAAAAAAATTCAAAAATATGTTTTCGGTAAACCAGCCATAATAAATAAATAAAAATACACACATTATCTTATTAATCACAATAAACACTTTATATATAATATAGCTTTAAACCAAACTGTTGGCATGTTTTAACAAATTACAAAATTTCAAAAATAATTTATTTGCTAACTACCCTATGATAATTTTAACTTGTAAAAATAAAAATTTATTTTAATTTATCATGAAAAACCATTCCCAGATACCCATTTTTAATTCAATCTTTAATGCCAATTCTGGAAAAATTCATATTTTCTAGAATTTGTAAAATACCCTTAAATTAGTTTATTCTTAAAAAATAAAAATATATTATTATTTATCATGTAAAATAGTTCTCCAATACCAATCCTGAACAAAATAGTTATAAATTTATCTGAATGCAAATTTAAAATAACAGTCATCAGAAAACTACCCTTAAGCAATATTTCTCTAAAAAAAAAAAGTGTATACAGTTTTATTTTTCATGACTCTTTATGTAGAAACATTTTAAACAAAAACTTTCGATACATTTTCAAAGTATTTCAAATTTTCAAAAACCATTCATCACTAAACTAACTTTAATCTATGGGCTAAAGTTAGAATTTAAAAAGAAAGCCACAAGGTATTGCCCTATAAAATCTAAATATCAAGTTTGGACAAAGTCCTTCTACCCATCTCAAATCTGTGGCCAAAGACAGACAGAATTGAAAGATCCTCTTTTTTCTGGGCTTGGACACAGATAAAACTTAAATATACATCAAAATATTGAGTTAGAAAATGTTTACAAATCAATCTACAATACTTTCACTTTATATGAGAAAGAAAAAATCACACAAACTAGATTGTGACAATTTTAGTTTTCGTTTGATAATAAACTTAGCTTTATTAAAAGGACAAATTTTATATTATTAGACATAAAACTATTTCAATTTGCTATGGTAGAAGTAATAAAATTCGGTACTTTTTATTAGTTAAATGTTTTGAAAATATTTAGTGTCTCATCATTATCATCATATGTTATTAAACTATATAATAAGTTATGTTATCAACTTGTACACAAAGGAATTTCGACTTAAAATTATAACATTGCCTCAGTATATCCCAACACAAACAAAACCGACAAGTAATAAGAAACACTTACTAAAACAAAATATATAAAGGAGTTAAAAGTGTGATGATCTTATGTTTACGAAGCTGTAAAATAAAACCACTTTGTCAAGAAACTCTTCGGAGGTAATAAATTAGTAAATATACTTGAACGATTCAATTAAAATGTTGTATAGTATATTTATTATAGCCCATTGAAATTAATAACTATTAGATTTAAAATCATACAGGGATATAAGTTAAGAATCTAAGACTTGATTTATGGCCTTACTCTGACAAGAGTTATTTCTCGTTCATTATTTAAGATATACCTTAATTCGCTTATGATGGACATTTGGTGGCCGTTTATAATTTATAAATAGATTTTTTGCTGTCAAAATTGATACCATTTTACTACATTGTTAGTGTTGTTTATATATATATATATATATATATCGATAATATCTATCAAAAGCTATAGCTGAGTATCAAGTGACTTGACGTATAACTATGTGAAAGTAGATCTAGTAATCTTTTTGACTTTCGGATAGACTCATTCGTACAAAAATATTAGGAAATACATTTTCTGTGGTAAAAAGAGTTTAGTTTTTTTTATTAAAAATCTAGTCCCTTTATTTCTACGTTTTACTTTTTTGAGGTTCATCTAATGTCGGATAACAACGCAATATCGACTTGTTATATTTGGCTGTTATTTTTAAATAGGCTTAATGTATAAGCCTGCATTTCTATAACAGCATACTACCAAATATGTTATTGCTACATACAAGATTTGTAACACAATATAATTTTGAATTAGGTGAAAAATAATTCAATAGCCTTACCTCATTTTTTGATTCTAATAACAATTCTAAAGAAACAAGTTCCATTTAAAAAGCGAGCACACAATTTACGAAACTCGATCACGATTGTGGTTGTATCGTCGTATAGCACAACTGATTGTTCCCGTATCACTGATGTACCACCACTGAACCGAAACATATGGCCCCCACCTATAGAAAAACACCCCTTTGGCTGCCTCTCGAGTTCCACTTATTTAATATAGATATTTAAAAAAAAAGAACTGGTTGTATCAGAGAAAAGGTTCCGTCATACGGGTTCCTCGCTTCATCAAATATTAACTCTTCCTGTACCCTTAGGTAAATACCATTTGTTACGGTATTTAAAGCCGACAAAGCTAGGGAGGTTTTTTTAAAAATATAAGTTCATTTTTTTTTAGTTTGAAGCTTCTGATGAGTTCTAGGAAGTGTTTTGTACTGTCAAGTCGGGCCTACTGTGTGCGGTATCACGTACCGAACGTACTGAAGAGTTAATTGAAGGATGAACATTAAAGTTGAATATATTATTTATTTATTTTGTGTATGTGCTCTAGTGGCAAGTACCGTATAACACCTGATTAAGCTAACAAGCTTAAGAAAAAGAAATACAAGGAAGAAAAATATTTAAGGAACTGCGCTTGTAT
This sequence comes from Timema douglasi, assembly GCA_901482245.1. Taxonomy (NCBI): domain Eukaryota; kingdom Metazoa; phylum Arthropoda; class Insecta; order Phasmatodea; family Timematidae; genus Timema; species Timema douglasi. The sequence continues at coordinate 170,011 of CABEEJ010001101.1, read as the reverse complement.
TTACCTGACGCGAGGACCGAAAGCTATATTTTGATAAAAACAACTTGTGCAACCTGGGTAACCCCCCCCCCTCCTCCCCACCCGAGTCTGCCATGTAATATGTCCTGTTTCCCAAAGTTCTATTTTCCATACATAAATAAAATTATATAAAGATTTTGTTTTTCAAATACAACATATAAATATTAATTTTACGCCATGCTCAGTAGGCCTACAATAAAATAAATTTAAAAATTATCATATTTGCTATTGATTCAAGAACTTAATAGAATGCTGAAGAATTTGAAGTAAATTTGATTACACCTTTTGATATCCTAATATAACTTACAAAATAACTTGACATTTATGACAGAAACCACTAATACTACACACAAAACCTTGATCCAGGAGTGTTTTTATGAGTAAAAGGACAACTCCAGAAACAAAAAGTAAATTCTTCTGTCATAACCTATATTTTTATACCGAAACAAGATCCAGAGGGTAGTTTTTTTTAAGTTGGCACAATGAGGTATCTTACATAAACGCTTTTAAGTAAAATATGTTTCATACATACAAAGTTGATTGGTTTTGAGACGCTGACAAAATTACATAATCAATTTTTAATTTCTTGCTATCTTACAGGTAGAGAAAGTATAGTGATCATCAAAAAAATCAAACTCAAGATTTTGATGAATTTTGAAGTCCCATGACCCCCCTACCATCTCCCCCGAAACCAAAAAAGTTGTTTTTGACCGTCTGTCTGTCTGTACCTTCAACTATAGCCTAAACTATTTTGCCGATCGGGCTAAAACTTGGTATCTGGGTTTTTCATAGGGTTGCCCCGAAGGGTTTTTGGAATTGGATATTTAACCCTAAAATTAATATTATTTTACTGGAGGGAAAAAAAAAGAAAAAGTTGATTTTATCAAAATCGGCTCTAACGATTTGGATTAAATTTCATTTCTTAACATTTCTAAATATTCCCAACAAAATGGCTCCTCTAAATATTTCAGCAAAATGACTTTAATGGCTTCGGTCTGATGGGTAAATTATATTTTTTTATGATATCTCCTAAACTATTTGAGATATGAAATTATTTATTGTTACAAATATGTAGGTCTCTTTATAAGAGAAATAATTTATGAGAAACATATTTTTTTAAACTAATAACTTTCAACCTATACGTAAATATATTTTTTTAACTTTTCGAACACAAGAGGTGTATTGCGACCGCAATATATAATCTAACCTGAAATGTTGATGGATGTCGACGTCTCAAGGCACCCCCAAACTATAAAAAGTGGTTTTTGCAATGACGTCTGTGTGTCTGTTTAATCTTAAAATTAAGAGTAGTTTAAGGAAGGGCGAAAATATAAAAAATAGATTTTCTCAAAATCGACTAACGATTTTGATTAGTATTCGTATCTTGGTGTTGATTAAGATTATAAATAAACTGAGTATTTTCATTTTACCATGAAAATGAATTTTTGGGTAGTTTACAGAAGCAGAAACTTCCGTATCTCTGCAACTATTTGGGATGCTAAATAACCTATCATTGCAAAATTGTAGTACTATTAAAAATTAATAACTTTTTTATAAAATATATTTGTATAAATTCCAACAGTTTCTGAGATATTGGTAAATATATTGATACAATTTTGTGAGCTTTAGTTGTACAGAGATAATACTTAAGTTTAACGCAATAATTCTCCAATGAAATAGAGTAATTAAATATAAGTAGGTCTCTAAAAGTCTAAGTTGTTTTTCCTTAAACCGGTTAGGAGAAATGTTTGTACAACAATGATCTATACCAATTTTAGATTCGATAGTCAATATTTACATTTTTTATTAGTCAAAATTTATAAACGAGGAATGTAATAGCAATGCGATGGTATGAAGATTTGCAACACCTAATAAAATATTGAAAATTTTAACCGGAAGTTGAAATTTTAATACGAAATGTTGACCCTTGTGGACCCAACATTGATCTTTTTATCGGTCCAAACATACAAATGAGGACATTAATTCTTTAAAAACAAAATTATAAAATTTAAAACTTGGACTAAAATAAAAATGTTTTACATAAGTATAGTGCAATTTATGCTTGGGTTTGCTAGTGTATATTATATAGTTTCACATATATTATGAGTTTTTAGTAAATATCTCCATTTTCAAACAATAGAGCGAGAAAGTCCGTGCGTAGCTACGTACCATTTATTTATTTAGTGGAAATCTTCAACATCATATCAAGGTCATCTATTTTTTTTTTAAGGGGACCTTATGTTTTTCATTGCAGAATCGTATTCAACAACAACACTTTTGTCTGAAATATTTTTTTAGCTGAGGTATATTTGTGATGATATTTAATTAAGTAAGGTAATGCATATGATGTTTTTGATACTGTTTTTATTTAATTTTATTGCCTACTAGATTCTGAGAATGTAAACAAACATATGCGAGCCTAATGGTCTCACAAAACAAACGCTCTTCCTCTCAACATCCAAACTAACTTAAGACACTTATTTAACAATGACTTAGGGTGACCTGGCGGTCTAGGAGTAAGGTGTCAGACTTTTGTGCTGGCGGCCGGGGTTCAATCCTCGGTCCCGGCACAGATTTATCTGATTATCAAACCCTTCCTTCACCTCTGACAAGACATCTTGTGAATGTGGGGAATGCCAGGCCTCCACCGTGGTTCGGATCCCACGTTAAACTGTAGGTCCTCCATTTAATCTCACAATCACCCTACCATTACACATTAGCGTAAGTGCGTATAACCCGAACGGGTAATAAGACGCGGTGCTAATAATAATAATTAACAATGACTTATTGGATTTCTTTTCAAACAGCACACCTTTAGCACGCATTCATTACTGACTCTGTCCATACAAGTTTTTCCACATACATTTATTAGATATCTCATTACAACCGCATTCGCCTTGCTCTTGTGTTTTTTCTGACAAACCCACTCTTTATATCCGTAATTGATGTTGGCATCAACACACTTTTATATACTACCATCTTTTCCTCTTTCGATACTACTTCATTCTTTGCAAAGGTCCACCTACATCCAGCTAGTCTCCGAGATTCATTCACCCGTCTGTCGATTTCACTATCTATCCTTCCATTTTTACAGAACATTCTGCCCGGATACACAATCATTCACTTGTTCTAACAATTTTCCATTTATAATAAGCTGACAAACATTTTCTGGTCAGTTCTTATCAAAAACTATCACCATTTTGGAGACGTTTATATGAAGATCCATTCTGCCTGTCGCCACATTCAAACGATTTCATGTTATAAATCTCATGTTTGCTACCCTTCTGAATTGACACCCTATTAAACTGCCTACACTGCCCCCTAAACCCCACCACCTCCTTAGAGCCGGCTAGCATTGAGTGTAGTTAAATTCATTCGGTTTGTCAGTCATCCTTTTTACTGATCAATAAAAATAAACATTGAATTTAATTACAAAATACTGATTTGTGGTAATACGTTAAGATGCCAACTAGATGTAGTCATTATGCCAGGAATCGATCCCGGGACCATTAGCTCAATATACAGACAAGTTACCGACTGATCTAAGGTGTCGGATTTTTTTTACTTATTCTGTTTGATGTTTTATATTATGTATACTAATATTTGTAGTATTTAGTTTGTTTAACTTTCTGATAGTCCATCATAGATTAACCGATTGACAAACAAGCAAAAAGTGTATAGTAAGTATTGGTCAACACGCTTAAATATTTGACGACTAAGGCATTTCATAGTCTTAAAATTATTCTAGTTTTGTCTTTGAAACGTGAATATGATGTGTCTGACTAATCGAATTGAACTTGAAGGCATTGTTTTAGAATGGCGCATCGGTTCTTGGAACGAGACTATCAAAGTTATAAATGTATTGTCATAGGAGTAGCCTTGTTCGGAAGCTAATAAGTTGATTAGATTTACTTCTATGTATTCATAAGCCAAATGGCGCATACTTCTACTGTCGTTTTTAGCAGATGGTAAAAATGTTACAATACACAAGCCACATGAACTTAAGTGTCTGGTCTTGTCTGGTGTGTCGGTGACAGGTAGGTTGGGGTTCAAATCCATAAGCGTGTAACCTACTTAATTATTTTTACTAAATAGCTTTCCATTATCTCTACACGCAAATGTGGGTACATTTATTATAAACCTACCTCCTACATCATTCCCAACCCATTAGCGAACAGCCTAGATTGCTAATAAGGCGTACGCAAAAAAAAAAAAAAAA
>CABEEJ010001101.1:132940-165502 GCA_901482245.1 Timema douglasi | reverse complement strand
CCTAACATAATTAGGTCATATGCGTATAACCCGAATGGGTACATCCAATATCACCACTGAGGAACCTTCAGATCTTATTAAGAAAGTCTTCATCTTTGTTTTCTCTCAGTTAATTGTTGCCAAATCTCCTCGCTTTCAGTTAGGCCTATGTCAGAAGGTTTTATATTGGAGTAAGAAGGATCTACTGGCAACATCGACGAACCTGCGTTGCAAAATGTGTTTTATTTTCACACAAAAACAAGAGAATGACAACGTTATTTCTCAATAGTAGTCATGAAGTTTCCTCAGAGATAATATCTAGTTTAATAAGACGCGATGACAGAAAAAGAAAGTCCATTGCTGCGGTTTTGGCTAAGGTTAGCTTGTAAGGAGCTTACTTACTATATATAGCCCTTGTATTGATGGAATACCCCAGAATAAGGCGCAATAAACTTTGGAAGTGCCAATATGTTGTTCGTTCATCTTCCTTTTTAGTATCGTATTCCACCAGTGGTAGACGATAAACGGACATCCAGCATCCGTGAGATCTGGTTGGTACAGCGGTGAATCCTCCCCAATAGCCGGTGTATGAGAGGAGATTGCGCAGTGGCGGACGATGGATTGTCGGTGCGGGTGTGATGACGTTGCAAGAGGGAAGGGGGGGCGATAGTGGCCACGTGACCAACCTCGTTGAGGGAGAGTGGTGGGGAGGTTGGAGGATTGTTTTGATGTGTTGCATGTTTGGGGGGGGGTGTAACATTGCCTCGTGGTGGCTTATACGGTGCGCGTTACTTTACTCCGTAAAGAATGGAAGCCCTGGGAGATTATATCGTGGTTGTATGAAATAAGTAGATAAACTAATGTCAGTAAGAAACTAGTCCTAATTATCAATTGGTGAGTGCAATAATCTTTATTTATTTTGTTTAAAATAATACTATGAGAATATATCCCACAGTATTTTAAAGGATTGTAAACCTATATTTAACCGATAAAAGACACCAATTGTCTTAAAGTATAATGGTTTGGATTTTTAATGTTTTTCTACTTTGAAGCTCAGCACAATATTTTGAAATTATGATTAGATTAGATTTACATATCGTTCTGCAACATTCCAAAACAAGTTGAAAAATAACATCTGGACAGTAATTAAACTCTCTTTTCCCGTTATAGTATATATTTGAGTAAAGTATTTTAGTGAATAGTTTTTTATATAAATTGAACCAAGTATAAAAAAAAGCACATCATTTATATTTATAAGACAGTAGGATATTAAAAATACCCAGTTAACAATCGCATTCATCTATAGTTTAAAGTACAAACACATTCAGTCATTTCAGAAGCCAAGAAGTAGTAGTAGCCTAGAAGTCAGTAAATAATAATTTTATATAGCTATAAGTGTAGTTTATTGGTTATAAAATAAATAAAAAAATAGTATTCATCATATTATTTAATTATATGAAACTGTCTTCTATCCAATCATTATATAATTAATTTCTTAAATCCTTTCTGTGTGCCCCCAAAAAATTTATGATAAACGAATTGAAACATCAATGAAACTCAAAATGACTAACTAATTGGCTTCCAAACGGTCCATATTTTATATTCATGAATAACTCAAAACTGGTATCAAATAGTGCACAATTCATAGTAAAAATACAACAGTTTATAGTAAAACGTAGTAATTAAAGTCTTACTCAAATCTAGTGCTTTTTTTTATTTCTAGATGTTGAACCAACATCTTTTCTGTGGGAGGCTTATATAAGGTCTTTAAAATACTTATTTTAAGGGTTTACTCGGAAAACAAAGTTCATTAAACTGTAGACTATATTTTGAAACATAAAATTAACCTAATTTAAGTTGTATATATACCTATTAATCAATTAGTTTTTTCCCTGAATCCTACTACCCATTCAGGTTATACGCTTTATTTTATTAAGTTCTTACATAAGACTAGCCTATATCTACTTCTGAATGATAGATTTAAAAATGTAACTTAATATTTCACCTTTATTTTAGATAATGTTTACAATTTATAGTTATTGATGCTAAAAATAAGAAACAAGGTATGACTGTTATAAAACAACTTGAAATATAAACAGAAGATATTTGTTGTCGATTGACTCGACTAGCATTTCAATTGGCCGAAGTCCGTTAATAATGTACAAAAGGATCAAGATAAATCAACTTAATGAATTGTGCATTGTGCATTATTTACTATGTTTCGATTATAATCGCTTTCTTTGAAAGTAGTATTTTATTTTTACGCAATATTTTCTATACTTTATGCATGAATATAATCCCAGCCTTATTAAAGGGACCTTAATTGTCACGCCACAGATAGCCTATATTTAAATAGGAAAGATGTAAGCAAATACATAAACCGTGGATGCTCTAAAGATGTAGACCTATTAAGTTAGTAATTAGACTATTCGTGTTTTACTTATGGCATAACCATTCTAGCTAAACTTTTTTATTTTTAAAGTAGACTCATCATCTTATACTTACCTGCTATAGATAAATTGTTTTCAACTCATGTCACATCTGAAATATATTTATATCTAAACTTTTTCTAGAACAATCACTAAATGGAGTTTAATTACGCTGTTAGTTTATAAATATAGTTTTTCATTTGACAACACTCAATCCCAGCTAATTTTTACCGTTCACACACTCAAATAAGTTACCACAGTTTGAATAAATAGTAAGCCTAAATTTAGAATAATTCACAAATTTAAACAATTGTTTTATATATATAATTTCAAAAGTAATAAAACACGATAAAAACTATTATTTAATAATATACATTTTTATCTTTATCTGTTCAATTAAATATTAAAGTTAGTTAAAATTAAATTGTATCAATTCAAGATCTTTTTTAATAATATAGGTGTAGGCCTAATAAGTTTAAGCCACTCCCTTTTCTACCATATTTTTGCAATATAATATATTTTTATGTTAACACTATCTCTGAAATCTACTGACAAAGACAACATGGGGAAGTGAACATAGCTTGGAATGTGTTTAAGATAAATAACTAATGTCTAGGAATATAATTTTGGTAACTGGATTTATAGATGTAAATTTATAGTCCGATATTCATAGGAAGAACCTTATGTTACAGCTAGAAAAGTTATTAGATCTACTTTCACGTATTCATACATCAAGTCATTTGATCTGCAGTTGTCACCTTTAATAGATAATATTACTACCTGTAAAATAACACTAATAATATGGTTAAATATTATCAATTTGGACCACCGAAAAAATTATTGTATTTTATTAAAGTCTTTTTCTTACCAAAATCATGCTATTTAAAGCTCCTTAGGGTATTTATTATTCGTTAGTCTATATTAATAGACCCTACGGCAACAAACTTAGGTTATGAAAACACAGAATTTGGTCTTAGGTTAAGTTCATCAGAAGATGGAATCTCCACTAGACTCTAGTAAATCAATTAAATAATCGAAATTAAAGCTCCAATAGCAGACACAAAAATTATTCACCATTTTTTTAAAGTGTCACATTTTCACTGAACTACCTTAAAAATTAATTCTTAGAGCTATTGATAAAATAAGGTCACCGTAATTTTATTAAAACCTAAAAAAAGTCAAATTATAAGTGTTTTTGTAGTTACCGAATTTGCTGAAACAGTTTTATCTCAAAGAATATGATCACATGAATGTATTATAGATTAATTTCTCATTGGTTGACACGATATCACGAGATTAAGGATACAAAGTGTGCGAACAAATGTATAATATCTCAAGGACACTAAGGATAACGAGAGCTGCTGATCTTTTAGTCAAGGTTTTCGAAGTAAACTAATATAGTTTACGTTTTGATATTTATAGATGCAAACCTAAATGATTGTTAAAGTTTTATTTTACTATATTTTTTATATTCATTTTAAAAGTACTAGACTGTTAAATAAAAAATGTAGACTAATAATGTAAAAATAAGTAAATAAATAGAGAGTCTATCCTATTTAATTTTGTTAGCACATAGTCTTACTAACCGTCCAAATTATACGTGTTTAAGTTTTAATTAGAGAAGTGTGCCTGCATTTGCATGGAGGGAGAATGGACAACAATTTAGGAAAAACCACCCTCCATACACCCAACCGGGATTCGAGCCCCGATATCGCCGTCATCGATAGTCTAGTATATATCAAGAGTGATACCTTGGAGTATGCGGCCATCGAAACGGGTAATAAATTTAATAACTTTTGTATCTAACTAGAAATATGTTTTTTTATCGAATCAGTTGTATTCTCCAAATCAATTTCTAAACAGTATATTTTTGGTGTGTACGTTATTATAGTGTAAACCACTTTATGAAAATATCGCTAATTTTGTTGAGGTTGTTGTTCGTAGATTGTCCCTGACGTGATCCTCGTCTCATCTTCACTCACCACAAGCAATGGCAACAACCCCCGACGTAAGAAAATATGGCAACACGCCCCCTCTCTTCAACAGGCCTCAATGATCCTCTTGTCTAATGAACAAGATAACACCAGCGACGAAGCGACAATCAAACCTCCCTCCTCCTTCCCCCCTTCGACAATAACACAACAACAAAACAAACTGTTGTACAGTACACGCGTCTTGCACCCACTTGGCCAATCAGGGGCAGGGAGAGAAAAGACTCACGCTTGAAACGGACCCACCCATTGGCGGAGAGGATCCTCCCACTTGGGTAAATCTGTCAACTTTCTTCCCCCTCCCCCCCTTCTCCTATTCCCCATAGACTTCAACATCTGACAAGTTGTGCTATCATTCTCTCGCTCTATTATCCCCGTCTCTCTCTTTCTCTCGAAGGGGGAGGGGAGGAGGGAGTTTCTGCTATCAAAAATACTTTTCTTATTGCAGTGTCAAAGTTCGTACCAAGAGAGACAGGCCGAACGTGACAAAACCAGCTGTTCGTTAAGTTGACTAACAAAACGTTATTAACAAAAGACGGATTCAAGTGTCAATGCTACATTTAGGGAATGATTGGAAAGTGCTCGTGTGTAATTGGTGACAGGGAGCAAACAAAGTGAAATCAAACATACTCATGTTCGAGTTACATTGAGTGAAGTCGCGTGTCATGTACTAGATTATTTTTTTTGGAAGTGTTACAATAAACATTTATAGATCAACTAACTCCTTTTCATAGTGTTGACTAACAAAAAAAACTTATTAAACCTATTGAATTCTACTTTCGTTAACATAAATCGAGCTACGTCAAATAATAATTGTATTCACCGACTTTAATTGTTAGCGTTAAAACTGCCCCGTTGAAGTTAAGTGATCATAATTCAACTAAATGCAGTGGCGTGGATGTTTACGCCAGCTGAAGTGTCCACGGGAGTTGACAAGTAGAAAGAAGTTTTATTTCCTGAAACCATAACAAAAGTTTTATTTCAGGACAATCCCGACAGAATGTAGGCCTAAAATTCGCCGTCACATTTCGAACGAAACGATCATTTATATGTCAAGTAAAATAAGGGGGGAAATTTAAATCAACTGAATAATAATTAGTATTGGTGAAGAACTTTTTTTAAGGATTAAATGAGTGTTTTTTATGTATAAAAGTTTAAAAAAACTCGACCACTTATTTAAGAAGTGAAAACTGAGGAAAACGATATACTTTTTTTTTTTTTGAAACATAATCTAGAGGCACGTAAACGAGCTATTTATATAAACCCCAGTAAGGGTAGAAACAAAGCCGTTGAAAATAAATTTAAACATCAGTGAGAGTTCCTCGCAAACGAGGTCAATTCCCCAACCCCTAGTTGTCAATATTTGTATCAATGATCATTCCCCCACAGGACAAACAAACACTGCAAAAAATAAACCAATATTGATTGTTTTAATTGTCTTTGCGTGACCGTTGTAACATGACAACATCGATGGCATGCTACGTGTATGTAGTCCAATAATTACCATCGTACAACAGCAACAGTGAAGTCTAAACGTTTGACGTTAATGCCACGTTTTTATAAGTTTGTAAACAACTAACACATTTTGTGCTTTACTATAACGGTTCATTAAAAGTAGTGTTATAATTACAAAAAACTTTGCCATTCGTATTGTGTCGTGAAGAAAATATAAAGTGACAGTTCCGATTGGTTTGTCGGTTCGCCATCTGAGACAAAAAAAAAATAACGTGGGTATTGGTATCGAGGATATACCGAGAGCTGTATACATTTTTAACCGGAGAAAGTGAAACTAAATATTTTTAAGTTGTAAATATGCTAATGATGAACATTGGAATGTATGGTATGTGCAACACAGCGGATACTCTCGCCTCATACAACAGTTCTCCGACAGTGATCCACCACAACCATCACCACTACACCGACATGGCTCCCTCGTACGCCACAGCCACGACGACGACGACGACGCCACCAGAACCAGTTAACCATCATTACCACCACCATCACCATCAGCAGAGTCCGTATTACCCTCCGCAGACGGTGGAGGCGTACAGCCCTTCCCCTTCCGCCGGCCTCGTCCCTGAACACGTTACCCCTCCGCCGAACACCGAAGCGACCTCCTTGCAGCATAACTTTTACCCCCAGCACCACGAAAACAGTCTCTCCGCTGACGACACCAACGTCATCATCACCTCGGACAACGGGCTGAGTTACACCAACCTAGATTATGGCGCTGCGGGCTATCACCCTCACCCCTATCACAACTACCCCGTCAAGAACCACCCGGACGAAGTGTCAGTTCATGAAGATATGGTGCCAACACCCGCTGCTCACCATTTCGGTGACCACGGCAGTGGGGGAGGATTCTACATGCATCAGCCTCCCCCAGGGGGTGGCGCGGAGGTGTCACCGTATCATCACAGTCCCACAGAGTACCACCATTACAAAGAGGAACCCGGTCAACAGTTGGTGCAAGGGGAAATGCACCAACACCATCATCAACAAGGCCTGGTACAGGTGGGCACGTCGTTCCACCCTCATCACCACCACCAGCACCACCACAGTATGCACCACCATCCGTTGCACCCGCAGCACCAAATGGTACAACAGCAACAGCACCAGCAAAGCGCTGTGCCCACCTATAAATGGATGCAGGTCAAGAGGAATGTCCCCAAGCCAGCAGGTACAAAGGAACTTTCTTCTAGTATTTCATGGATGCTCATACTATAAACTAGATTTCATATGTGCAAAGTAGGCTTTGTTAATTTTATGCCAGAGAACGATCGCACACTATACTGTGTTTCATGCTCCCAGGCCAATAGCTAGATAGGAGGGTAATTAATTATACGATATACAAGGGGGGAGGGGGGATCATACTTTGCAATGCGTATTAGCTTCATAAAGGTAGGTATACTCCATTCACGGTAGGAATTACTCTCTGAAAGGTCGTTTTTCCTACCAATATCCTACTAAATAATATATTTCTGGTAGGGAAAAAGGCCTTTCAGAAAACAATTTCTACGCTGAAAAGACTTTAGGTATATATTTCTTGTAGAAATCACCAGAGATGTCAAAACCTTACACACAGTCTCAATCTACCATACTATCTTTTTTTTTAAGAAAGTTGAATTTAGAGAAAGTAAACCCACATTTTCGTGAAGGTATGGTGGGAAAATCATTTAGGAAAAACAACCCCTCAGTAAACCCGACCAGGACTCAAACCCCAATATCCCCGTTATTGACAGGCCAGTGTGAGTGTTGTCTTAGACCATGCAGCCACTGAAGTGGGATTGTCATCTAATGATTTGGGTTTTCCTCTTAAGGCGTTATATTATCTTTTGTGAATAAGGGACTAGCTAGAATAATTATTACAAAATTATGTAAAACACGTTAGGTGTATTTAACACACGAGGTACTAAATATTTTTCACATTTAAACCATGTCCCACACTCAAGATTTAGTTGTTTCTATTATATTTTGAACTGTATAGAAATCTCAAAAACCCTATTCCTTTCCAAAACTATATCTTTAATTAGTTTTGAGGTGAGTCTATGTTCCGCTGTATTTAATTTATTTAGCCTACATATTATATAAAATGTATAATTATCCCTAGATAATTCACTCTTTCACTCACATATTCATTTGATAAAGCCTATTTCCAGATGTAAAAATTTGAAATTTTGTACCATGTAGGCCTACGATCTTTACCTTATAGAACAATTATTTCAAAACCTATTTTTTAAATAAAACTTACCTATGTTTAATTTTCATTTAATTTAGGTAAGCATTAATCTTTAAAGAAGTAAAGTTTTGTCAAAAAATATTAAGCTATTTTTTATGATGAAGTAAGTAGTTTTGACATATGTTTATATTTTTAATTTCATTTTAACTACATTATAAAAAAAATGGCTAGTGTCATTTTAGTAACAAGTTACCGTTTCTAATAAAATATGTAAAAGATTAATTTGTCTAAACCTATTTACAAATTATATATATATATATACACGACTACATACTTCATACACATCCATGTAGTTTTAGTACTGCCTGTATACATAATAATTTAGGTATGGAAATTTTTTCACTAAAAATAAAAACCTCCATTCTTGATTATAATGTAATATTATTTTTCACATAAGTTTATATATTATTATCTTCATTTTCTTAGACAATAGAGGCTATATAAACGTTTAACACACACATAAAAAGTCAAAAAATAATTAAATTGGATTATTAGCTTGAATCTGCTATTCAAACTTATTTCTGATTGTTTGACTTAAAACGCGATTTTCAATTTACTTGAGTAGAAATTTCTTTCCATCAATCAATGTCTATGCCGGGAGATAATCACTGACCACTTCTTCTTTCTTTCTTTTTGTAATTAATTTAAGTGTTAGCATTTAAAAAATAGAAATATATATCAAAAAATTCACATAATATTTTACTGAACATTAAGCATGTCCTTTGTAGTTATTTCCAGTTTGAGCCAGTTAGTAAAGATTTTGATCGTAATAGAAAATATATTAATTTGTTTAACAGCGTGGTTATGAACGAGTTAGCCTTAGAAGTATAGGAGGAGAAGTTTTGTCAAAAGAAGGCAATCCTTATTAGTGTAGAGAAATAATGGGTTAACCATAATGATAAGCCACATGTGGAAAACCAAGCTCTGGACACCCATGCAAGACTCGAACCTCAACCTCCCTCTCATCAGTAATCCAGTATAATGTGAGCTTTACTCCTTAGACCATTTGATCCCCTTTGCGGATTGTTTTCGTAAATATTTTCTACAGTATGGAAACATAAATTATTATTTTTTAAAACCAGCTATATTTTACGTCATTGCACTTAGCTCTTAAAATTTGAGGAAGTGTTTTGTGAAAAGATAGGAGTGAAGAAATATGTTATTTTAAACTTTCATACTTTCCCTCCGTTATCCTCCGTCCAAACTTTTGATTTGAAAATAATATAGTTTTTCCCATGGCAAACATTACTTTGGGAGTCTCAGAGTTGGCTTCAAAGAGAAAGAGAAATATTTTTCTAAAAGCATCCAATCCTGACAATACTAACTTTTTGCATAGAACACTTTATATATAACAACACACACTAAGCATTCATTAAATATATTTCTCAATCTAGTTGGAGAAAATTCTATAGTCTGTGAGGTCCCAGGCGGCCGTGGGGCTGGGTGGTGGTGGGGGGTACCGGGGGCGTAAAATACCCGGAGCGGACCACCTAGAAGGAGGACAAGTATGATAAATTTTAGGACATTAGGTTAGGTGCTAATATCTATATATATTGTTTTGAAAAAATCTAGTAAATTAAGGGACAAGGTAAAAAATTATGTGTAAGAACGCCCCTTTTTATGTAATAGATACTGGGGCAGAATAAAGAATAAATACATAAAGTCTGTGAGGTGCAGCAGAAAAATGTATTTGCTTAGACCTACAAACATTAACAAATTATAATAGAAATGTATACATAAGTTTTTTATTGATAAATGACGGACATTTTTGTTGAGTTACTATACTAGGAATACATTTAAACGCGTGGAACACGCATCAAAACCTCGGTCATGCTCAAAATGGTTAATTCTGACGTTAAGCAACAACATCAAAGAGAATTTGGCTCATATCCAGGAGAGTCGAAATTTGGTTTTCAGGTATTGAGAATGCAGGTCGGGTACAATCAGAGTTAGTGTTAGTAAACCTACTTGTTTAACCCCCATTATACCTCCTTCCCATACATATCCCCTACGCCCATAATTATAAGTATCCTGTTTACAATTATTATCAAATTCCTTACTTAAATATCAAAAATTAGGCCAATATAAATAAATGCATGGATTTATTTTCAGACCCACTACCTTCCCCAAAAACTTCATTTCTTGTCACTGGTTGTAAGGGCGGTGTATAGGTAGGGTAGGAACAAAATTATCCCTCTGGCCCTTTAATTTGATATTTAATTTAATATTCACTAAAATTATCCCTTATCACTTCCAATAGATTAAGCAAATATCATAAATTAATAGTTACAGAAAAATATGGAAAGTGATTTGATAAATTGTAAGCAAGCTAATATAAAATCACAAAGCTATCTATTAGACTTAAAACAAATGGTCAAATTAAAATTAATATTATGGGACTAAACTTTCAAACACTTTTAGGTGCTTTTAAAAAATAATATAAAAAATACACAAATTGCTACAATGCTAAATTATATTTGATCTCCAGTTCAGAACTATAATGTTGTATGCAATATACATTGTAATGACAGGAATAAACATTTACCGTATTTCTTCAATTCTAAGATGCAGATTGTTACCCCTCTAAACATTTATAATAATGGGGTGCGTCTTAGAATCGATGGCGTTCTAGAATAGAATGTTGTCGGTGACCTGGCGGTCTAGGGGTAAGGTGTCAGACTTCTATGCTGGCGGCCGGGGTTCAATCCTCAGTCCCGGCAAAGATTTATCTGATTACCAAACCCTTCCTTCACCTCTGACAAGACATCTTGTGAATGTGAGGAATGCCAGGCCTCCACCGTGGTTCGGATTCCACGTTAAACTGTAGGTCCTTCATTTCATCTCACAATCACCCTACCATTACACATTAGCGTAAGTGCGTATAACCCGAACGGGTAGTAAGACGCGGTGCTAATAATAATAATAATAATAGAATGCTCTCGATAACTAAGAAGATGATATACTATGGGATAGAGAAGATAAAGATGGCTCAGAAGAATAAGACATACTGATTCAGAAGGTAGTGAGAACAACATAACTACTGATAAAATTATACAAAATCTAGGTAATTTAATTCTATAATAACAATATTCCTTTTAAATGGAGTATTTTAGCTTTTTATTTGATATTTATTTTCTTAGACTCAAAGCTTTTTTCTGTTGGTGGTACTTAAAAATTAAGGTACGTCTTAGAATCGAAGAAATGCGGTACACCGGATCTAAATATTAAATAAAACTCTTCAAAATATCTAAAACTATTATTATATAGTCCATCGTACTTAAAACAATTTACTTGATTAACTTACATTTATTTTTAATGGTGATACTAAAGATAACTTTCTGAAACTACTGATAAACTACATGCACAAAACTTGCAAACTTGTTCAACTTTAGAACATACACAACATCCAGTCCACCACTCGCCTATTTATCACTACTAAAAAGAGAAACCTCAATTTTTCAGAAATTATAAATTGATAGGTTTAGGGCAATAATCTACTATGTCAGAACAATTATAACACTTGTAATTAATATTTAATTGTATTTCTATAATTCCCTAACTAGAGAAAAAGATTATTTGTAACCATTTCTGAATATTCAAAAATGTTTATCAAATTATGTCAAAACAATAACTTAAAATTAATGAATTATTGATTATTTTCTATCTTGGAGTTTCTATTTTGTGGCATAGCCTATTATTGTCCCAGGCCTTTTATTTGTTCGGTCATTCCGATCGTTGGAATCGGCATCCTAAACTCGGTAATCAGATCGGCTGAGTGAGCTAGACACACAACCAACCAACTCTCTGGCGGATCTCAAAAATGCATGACCACTAGAACGTAATTTCACCATTCAACCCTATCCTGAGACACTTCCATCCAATCACTAACCAGACTCACAACCTCCTTCAAATAGCCTATATTTTAACATTATCCTTCCATCAACGGCTTCACCCCAACGGGTCTTCTATCTTCAGGGTGACCTGGCGGTCTAGGGGTAAGGTGTCAGACTTCTATGCTGGCGGCCGGGGTTCAATCCTCGGTCCCGGCACAGATTTATCTGATTACCAAACCCTTCCTTCACCTCTGACAAGACATCTTGTGAATGTCGGGAATGTCAGGCCTCCACCGTGGTTCGGATTCCACGTTAAACTGTAGGTCCTCCATTTCATCTCACAATCACCCTACCATTACATATTAGCGTAAGTGCGTATAACCCGAACGGGTAGTAAGACGCGGTGCTAATAATAATAATCTATCTTCAGGTCTACCAACTGAAATTTCCAAACACCTGTCATCACCCGTAAGTGCAACATGACCACTCCAACTGAGGCTACGCAACTTAATTAGCCAATTAATAATATGTTTGGAGGTACATACAAGCCATGAAGTTCTTCATTACGTAACTTTCTCCAGATCTCATGTTTGATCATCCCTATTAGACTAAATCTATTTCTAAGAACTTTGTTCTCAAAAACTCTCCTCTTGGTTCAAAGAGTTCGTAAAGAACAACGGGTAAGGTTATAGTTGTGTATGTTCTCAATTTAATATTTCGAGACAGAAGACGAGATGACAACAGCTTAAAAACTTAATGATTGTCTGCATGAACTATTTTCTCACCCACTTCGGTGACCGCATGGTCTAACGCGCTACTCTCGTGTTAAAGTAGAATGCCGAAGACGGGGAGATCGGGGTTTAATCCTGGTCGGGTGCACTGAGGGTAGATTTTCCCTAAATCGTTTTACACTCTCCTTACACGCAAATATAGGTACACTTCCTCTTGTTGAACCTTCCTAATCCCTAAGTAATTAGGGTAATTAGTACATAAGCGTACAACCCGAACAGGTAGTAAGATGTGGTGCTTATGTTTTCGACTCCCTCTTGAATTTCATTCCTATCTGTTAGCACACTTCGCAACTATTTGAGTTTGGTTATATACCTGATTAGAAAATTAAATAGGGCATAACTAAACTAACAATATATTTAGGGTTGTGATAAAATAATTAATATTCTAACCTTTTAAAAAAGGGAGGAAACCCATTATTCCCTTTTCTATTTCCTACTCCCCTTCAATTTCGTCCCACCTTATGACCGCGGCAGTTGAATCATGATCTAGTTTTATCAGCGACTCAACCCCCTAGGCGCCCCTTTGCATACAAGGGCGGGCGTGCAAACCATGCATGCAAGGGTGTGTGGGTGTGCGGGTGCCTCGAGTGATCACACAGTCACGCCAAGTAAGGACGCGTGACCGCCCCTGCACTTGAAATCAATTCTTCTGACCACACGGCATCTCGCCTTGGTAAACTTGGTTACACCTCGGTGGTTTCAAATGGTCTCATTTAAGATTAAACTGGGGTGACCTGGTGGTCTAAGGGTAAGGTGTTGGACTTCTGTGCTGAGATCCGGGGTTCAATCCTCGGTCCCGGCACAGATTTATCTGATTACCAAACCCATCCTCCACCTATGACAGGGCGTGTATTAATCACAGCTTGTGAATGTGGGGAGTACCAGCCCTCCACCATGGTTCGGATTCCACCTTAAACTGTAGGTCCTCCATTTCATCTCACAGTTACCCTACCATTACACATTAGCGTAATTGCGTATAACCCGAACAGGTAGTAAGACGCGGTGATAATATTAGTTGTGATTAAACTACCCACCTCTGGTGTTTGCGTGGTCTAAGGCTTCACTCTCACACTAAACTAGATTGGCGATGACAGGGATATTGGGGTTAGAATCTCGCTGGGGTGTATTGAGGTGTTTTTTTTTCTAAATAGTATTCCACTTTCCTTCAACGCGAATGTGGGTACACTTTCTCTAGATTAAAATGTTATCATCCTTAACACATTATAAGTAGTGAGTACATATGCCTATAAACCAAACGGGTAGTAAGACGTGGTGCTAAAAAAAACACAGGTGTTCCTCTTTTAAATATAAATATTTTTTTGGTTGGTTTGTTGGTTTGTTAATTTACTTTTAGGCTTTCAGTAACAAGAAATTATTATTTAATATTTTACATTACCGTTCGGGATATAGGCTACACATATGTATTAATTACGCTTATGTACTAGGGATGAAGAAGGTTGAATTTCAAGTAAGTGTATCATGAAATGAGTCAAGATAAAGATTTTTTTAATCCCCGGGTCTTACTACCTGCTCAGACTACACACAAATATGATATAATTACCCTAATGGGGTTGGGATGAAGAGGGAAGCATTTTAAAGATAATCTACCCATATTTGTGTGGAATTAGAATGGAAAACTATTTAGTCAAAAAAAATCTTAGTAAACTAGACCGGGATTCTAAACCCGATCTCCCAGTCATCGGCCGTCTAATCTATTTCGATAGTGATTCCATAGACCAGAGGTCCCCAAGCTACTACCCGCGGGCCAAATATGGCCCATGGAATATGTTTATTTAGCCCACGGACGCTTTGAAAAATAAAAAAATAAAAAATAAATGACGAATACCGAAATGATGGTTCTCCTTGATGCAATATATAAAATCCGTGCTATCTGCTTTCTATAAAGTGTTTTTGAGTAGAGGGTCCGGTCCGAGGTACGGTTCCGATTTTACGAGGGTGGGGGTAATTATGTTGGTTGAGCATCTTATATTTTAGTCATGTTCAACTATGGTTGTGAGATATAGCTCTAAATGATACAATATATTGGCTACATATAATGTGTGATGTATTTTATGTATCGTGCTCAATCCAGCCCATCTAGCACTTTCAATATTCTAATGTGGCCCTCTGCTTAGTAAGTTTGGGGACCACTGTCATAGACCATCCACCACTCTGAATTTGGTCGTTTTGAATTATATCAATGGTTAGGGATAAGGTAGGTTAACAGTATTGGTAAAGTACTCGCATTTGCGTGTAGGGGAATTGAGAAGACGCATTTCCACGCCAAATAACCTTCAACGAAGAAACCGCGTTAATTACTCTGCAATTGTGATAAAACTTCGTTAGAATTTTTAGTGTGATTTATGTAAATTATTGAATCTTAATGTAGACCCTATTTTAAATATTTAATGGATTTTATGTAGTTTGTTGTTCAGCTTATGTTTAATTATAACTAGGTTTTGATTTTTTTTTTTTTTTTAGTACTATCTTTTCCACTGGATTATATCGTCCTTCATAGGTGTTTAAAATCATATTCAATATTTTATCAGTAAAATATTTATTTTATAATACCTACTTAAAGTCAAGTCAAATTAACAAACACAAATAAACACATTTTTGTACATTACCATTTCATATTATGAAATAGGCTCTAGTAAAAATAGTATAGGCCTATATTGAATTGTTAAAATTTCTAATAATAATTGACTGTAGAACTTATTATACATACCAAAAGGAATAAAAGTGCCTTTAATGTCCCATGATATTACATAACTTTACAATAAATAGTAATCATTTAATCGTGCTTAAGTTTATATATGTACTTTATTTGTAGTAGGCCTAGCTTTAATATCGTTTTGATTATTGAATCAAATTTTGCTTTAAGTTGTGTCGTGTCATCGTGCATCCCAAATTCTAGATGAAAGGGTTTAAAGTTTAAAGTTTAATTTGTGTCAATATAGTATATAGAGTTTCACTTCACAAATATAGAAAACAATAAAAAAATATTAACTTATTTAAATCAATATTAATCTATTTTATCATTAATTAAATTAAATTTTCATTTCATATTTAATTATTGGTGCAAACAATACACTTATACAATTTAAATAAAATACATACCATATGAAACACAAATGAAATTACAAACCAACGTTATTCTTTTCCAAACTTTCTTCTTGAAAGAAACTTTATCGCATCTTGAGAGATTTTACGACCAGTCCTATCACATTTTAGGAAGATTTGGGATTTTATTTTTTATTTTTCGGAACTCGCTTGTAAAATAAATAAATATACAGTAGTTGATAAGGGGAAAGGGCATGGACTATTATTTATGAGTCTTGAGTTGGGTTTTTATGGAACATTTTAAAGTAACGTTGTGCGTTGTTTATCTAGGTTTTATTAAGCTGGTGTCCGTCCTAGGTTAACATTTTATACTTTGTAGACCACCGAGGACGGGGAGATCGAGGTACGAATCTCGGTCGGGTGAGCTGGGGGCGGTTTTCCCTAAATGGTTTTCCACTCTCCTTCCACGCAAATGCGGGTTCACTTCCTCTAATTCAACCCTCATAATTCTTAATCCATTAGCGTAATTAGTACTTAAAGCGCATAACCCGAACGGGTAGTAAGACGCGGTGCTAAAGATTAATAATATTAAATCAGATACAAATTTCAATATTAGGTGAGTCGGGGCTACACCTTTTAAAAAGTGACTGAGTTATAAGTAATTTTGAAATAGTTGTGCTTGGATAGTAATATTAGGTTACTATAAAAGTATAAGTTATTTATTGGTTTCATGTGTAGAGAAATATTCTTTTCTGTCATGTTAGCCACTTATCATAAGTTAGATAGAATCTACTCTCGTATAAATAAAATACAATACTTCCTCTAGATTGTTTTCATCGTGTCTTACTGCCTTTTAGGGAAATATATCATTTAATTGAGTTAGTGATACAGGGATAAGTATAATTTAGAGAAAATGTGCCCAAATTTTCGTGGAAAGAGAGAGAGAGTGGAAAACCATTTAGCAAAACCCACCCTCAGGGATTTGAACCCCGATCTTCCGGCAATCCAATCCAACACGAGAGTGACGCGTTAGACCATGCAACCACCTATTCGAAACTTACCTATTTAATTTTCTTTTAATTAAAATAAATAAGTTCCACACATTTTTAAAAATCCGAAGTTTGTTATTTATTTTTAAATGTGCAAGTGTATCTACTGTTAGTCTATCCGTGAAAGAAGCATCGCGCTAAGCAAATAAATATTGAAACAGGTAGAAAGATTATGTGAATACACGGCTGTTAGATGGTGAAGGGAACCAGTCTAAATTTATGTTCTTCTAGATAGTGCCGTTGATAAAATGCTAACCGTCTCAACGCAAACATCCTTACCCTGAGAAAACATTCAAAACTTAACACCCCGAATACATTTACAAATGATAGGAGCGTTAATACTGAAATATATGTTCCGTTGGAAATGATCTTCTTTTAAACATAATCTGGAGCAGGAAAGACTGTCAAATATTTTTACAGTAACGAAGAGTTTAAGCCATGAAATTTAAATGCAAAGAGATGTGCTAATTAATGTTTAGGGAAAATATGGACTTAAATTATATAACTTACCTGTAATTGTGCAAAACTTTGAAATAATATTGATAATAGTCATAAGAGTCGTGATACATTGCTATTTAAAACAAGCATAAGACTGCTTAATTAATTTATATGGATTTGTTTGAAAAAAATAACCTATCACAGAGAATTTTCGGATCCCTTTTATGAAAAGAAAATCAGAAGAAAAATGGTGTTATATCACAAATCTTTACACAAGCTAAAAGAACACTCTTTGGGTCTTAATTAGAAATTATTTTTCATTTTGAAAGGTAAAATAATATAACTTTTTCAGATAATGTTTTTTTGTTAATCACTTCTCACTAGAACTTTTTTTCATGCTTTATTTATGTGTCATAAAAATTAAATAAGTAATGATTTTTTTATTTAAACCACATAACTATCAAAGTAAAAATCTCAACTGTATTCTAATATGTCAGAAAATCAATATTCTATTTTACACTATTTTTAAATAATACTCTTCAAATAGATTATTCAAATTAATGAAATCAAGTGATTCTATATAGTTAAATTTACATTGTGATTTAAAATATATGATTTTAGACACTTAATTTAGAGTCCACATCCCCAAATCACTAAAATTTAGGTTCCCATAATTACTACCTAGCCACATAAATTATGGTCAAGTGGATTAAGTGCCAAGCTCATCTAGTCTGGTTTGCCGTTGACAGTGAGGTTTAAATTTGAAACCCAGCTGGGTGTATTGAGGGTGGTTCTTAAATTTCTTTCATACGAATACGTGAAAATTTTCTCTAAATAATATCATACTTATCCTAACAATATTAGACTACCTAAATAGTATTTGTCCCACCTAGTGTTTAAAGTTCCCACAGTAGCACCGTGGCTTCCTTGGTGCTGACTGACCGCTTACAGCTGTCAGAAGTGACAGCTGCTAAACACATGTTTTTGCAGATCATATGGTTCAGCGTAGGGATACATAATTTGATCTGGTAACTTTTCAAAGCTGTCAGCACCAAAGAAGCCATGAGGCTACTGTAGCTACAAATTCATGCAGATGTCCCGGGTTCGGTCCCCGGTGCTTCCAGTGTTTTTCTGTGAAGTAGTGGATCTGGAATAGAGAAACGCTAGTGGGGACAAATGAGAAGTTACTTGAATAAATAAGTAATAGCTCTGGTCTAGAAAACATAGATTAACAGGTGAAGGTTTCATTGTACTGACCACATGACATCACACAGAAACACATGACATCCGCAAATGATGACACTATCTTAGCCAACATATGGCGGCTGCTCGGTTGGCTTAGTTCGCTTTTGAGCTGATGCCATGGATTTTTTTTTGTCACGAACGGGGTGAAAAATTAAAAAACGCCTAAATAAAAACTATTTTTATATGATATGTATTGAATTATTTTATGTGTCTTCTTGGATCGAACATAAGACCTTTAGGTCCCATCATCTATCGACTGAAACGCGAGGAGGCTAAAACAATAGTCACTTTGTGAACACTCTTGGTACGAGATAAGATATCCCCCAGTTATTTGTTAGTCATAAAAATCGAACACTACCCAGGTCTGTACTGTAGATTTATGATGCTACGAGAGTAACTACCACGAAGAATATGAGTTATCATGATAACATACCTTAGGTTATATCATATCACAAAGTTAACAGCTTCTGTGTTAGTACCATTAAACTTTACACTCGTGGACAAATTAACGATATATAGTTCAGAAAAAAATAATTGTGTGTGTGTGTATATATATACTCTTTTTTTCTGATTGAGTGATTGATAATATATTTATATGCACTCAATTTTTTTTCTGAGCTAAATTTTCTTCATAAAACATGTATAATTATCCAAATAATTAAGATCATTTTTCACCCGCCTCGGTAACGTAGTTGGCTAACGCGCTAGTCGTGTTGAGCTCAACTGTTGTGGACGGGGAGATCGAGGTTCGAATCTCGATCGGGTGAACTGGGGGCGGTCTTTCCTAAATGGTTTTCCACTCTCCCTCCACGCAAATGCGGGTTCACTTCCTCTATTTCAACCTTCCCAATTTCTAATCCATTAGAGTAATTAGTACTTAAAGCGTATAACCCGAACGGGTAGTAAGACGCGGTACTAAATATTATTATAATTAAGATCATTTTTCCGGGCCTCTCACCTCTCGATAATGCGGGTACGCTTCTTCCAAACAACGCTAGCAGTTACTAGCCATGTTCTTAAACAAATCATTTTAAAAACTATTTTCCGAAACCTTATCTCAGTCGGTAGCGTGTCTGTCTACCAAGGTAAGGGTACTGGTTTCGATTCCTGATAAAGTTGAAAAATGCATAATAAGCAAAATATGGGTTTTCTCTTTCACAATGATGAATTAAAGGTAGGGTCTTGGATGTTGTGTCTACTCTAGAAGTTAGTTTATAAATCTTTTGATAGTATAATCAGTCGGTTGAGAAAGTCTAAGTTAAATTCTTCAAATATTTGAAAAATAATAGAAATTATTTTTGGTGGTCAGTGCCTTTAGTCTTATTTATAGTTAACTCAAAATTATTCGTACCTTCTTCTGATATAATTCCGCATTTTTACTAGTTTTCGACCTTCCCTAAATTCTAACTAGAATCTCTTGTAATATCTGATCAGTGATTCTCTGAAGTTAACCACCTCGGTGCCTCAGCGTCCTTGACCAAGGGCGTCCAACTCTCAACAATTCACAAAGGTGGGCACATGGGATAAGACGTTAAAATGGTCTTGTCCTGGTTTACCTGTGAGGGGGAATTCATGGTAGAATTACGGCCGGGTGAACTGGGTGTTTTTATTTTTAAATGGTTTCCCAATCTACTTCCACGAAAATTCGGGTAGCCTTCCTCTAATATTAGGCTTTACTTCTTCCTACCAGATTAATGTGAATATGAGAAGAATTGGGATGGATATTAATACTCTAAGCATGGAAAAATAGCCTGCCAGCGCTAATAAAAATAAATTAAGTCATACAAAAATGAAATAATATCATTTAAATTACTACGAAATAATTAATTAGTATTTTATTTAGTATAGAAATGTAATTTCTTTGTATGCCACACTTATAATTGTTAATATCTAAATTTTCAATATTTTTTTATGGATGCAAACTCAATTATTGCAATAATTTTGACATAAAATTAACGACTTGTGTAGGGACTATATATTTTTTAATGGTATTCAAATCGGTAATAGCTGCAAAAGGCACCAACCACACACGTCGTTGTGTGTTAAACTGGTACCCGTTTCACCCCGCTCCCACCACAAAACATCGTTTTTACCCTCCCCCCACCACCATTCACCTTTTACCAAGTACACCCTTATGCTATCACGTCGAGGTTTTAGCCCTGGTTAATAAAAGGGTGTTATGCAAATGTCAGTAGCTTTTAAACCTCTCATGAGTGATGCCCCCCACCCCTCCAGTTAAAAACCGCACTACCATGTTATTCACAGAAGAAAGGGTTGGTTGCCACCGTGTTTTTGACGCACCATTACCCATCATCATGTAAGTCCTATACAGCACGCTGTAGAACCAGCTTTATTACTACCTTCTCTGAAAACATCCACCTCCAGAACAAATTGAATAGTATAATGAGCCTGTACGAGCCTGTTCTAGATTTTGAATCAGAATTTTACTAGAATAAGTAGTGGATTCGAAATTAAAATATTAATGATTTGAATCTTATAAAAATTTCAAATCTAAATAGGTCCCAAATTCGTATTTGATGTAATTTAATTTGAAATTTGAATCAAAGCGTCAAAAGTTTTGAAATATCTATTTTTATAAAGAAATTAGCACGGGTTCATTAATTGATCTACCCATTACATTTTATAGCATTAGAAATTCGAAAGTTCATTGCCGCGCTTAAAAGTACGCCGCCTATCCCAATCTTGAGCTACTTATATCCAGTCCACTTCATTACACCCTCTCTCTTTCAAGTCCATTCTTTTTATATTTCCATCTGCTTTTAAGTTTTCCCAATGCCATCTTCCCATTTGGTTTGCTAGTCAGTACCCTGAACAAAGTTTTAGAGTCTTCCATTCACACTGCATGTCATGCCCACCATAACCCATGAGGCTTGATTACGATATCAATGTCTTGTGATGAGTGCAGGGCATGTAACTCATAATTATGTAACCTCCACCAACCAGTAGCCTAATCTCGCTTTTGGACCAAATATCTTAATAAGCACCTGGTTTTCGAACATCTAAATTTGTTTTCTTCATGTAAGTCAAGAGTTCGTGTTCCACACTCATAAAAAACCAGCAAAATTATTGTTTTGTATATTCTGACTTTTTACATTCCTTGACAGCAGGCGAGATGTCAACAATTTATTTGCCAAATAATAGCATGCATTTCACGAATGCATTCTTTTCCTAATTTCTAAACTAATATCGTTATTGCTTGTTAAATTTGTTCCTAAATATTTAAACTCATAACCCTGTCTAATGGTATGTTGCTCGCTGTAATATCTAAATTTTTGTTTCCAATCTGTGATTTCCGTGTGATCATATACCTAGTCTTTTCAGCATTTACTTCTACACCTATTTCCTTACTAACCCCTATTAAAATGTCTGAATTTCTTGCAACAGCTTCTTATTTGCATTATTTGACCTACAAAAACATGCGGATTTTGTAGTATTTTTCAGCTATTTATTTTTTGAACACGGTGTATTACTATTATTTGTATTAGACTCAATTTAAAAGTATATATACTTTACCTTAATATTCTATTTTGATTTGATAGCATTTAATTATAAAATATTTAACTCAAGTTTGATTAATGTTAGTAAGCAAAGGTCTTGGATACACAAATACTTCATGGAATTCTATTTCGTGTACGTTAGCATTTACCGTCGTTCATTTATACACTTATTCATCGCTTCCCATACTATTATCTTCCCTAAACTTCACAAAAACATTAGTCATTTAGACAAATGATTCACCTATGCACAGACAAAAGAACAAGAAGAATAAAACATATACTTAAAAACTAGTAAAACTTAAGAGTTATACAACCATAGTTTTATTTTTGGTTTAGAAAGATTATCTAAAGTATAGTAATTTACCAATAAATTATTATTTGAAACCAAAAGTCATAAATTTATTTTTAATGTTATTCATACATTTAAAACAATTTAAATATTAATTTATAAGATCCTGTTTAAAATTAAGTAATGTTCAACAATTTGTTTGAATAATTATTCCAGCCATATATTTAAAGAACCACTTTTTATTTATTTTTTCTAAAACTACTTATCTTAAAATTAGATTAGGCCTATTAAAATTAGAATTTTAGCCAAAATATAAAAATTATCTCAAATAAGATGTAAAAAGATAATAATATTGTTCGCAAATATATTTTAATTAGTCTTTGAGCATTATTTAAAAACATTTTATTTTCAAACTTAAAAAAAATTGGAGTCAATATTTTTAATAGGATAGTACACACTACCAACTTCATTTTTTACCTCTCAATATTGAGGAAGAGAACAATGCTATTACTGGTCTAGTACAATCTCAATGCACCCTTTGGAAGGTGAACCAACCAAGACATCCGTAGCAAAGGGTAGCAAACCACTATAAAGGGGAGGGTTATATAATTTAATAATGTAGCCCCTCCCTTATAATCAGCGCATCCCATGTATAAGAGAACAATGCGGGGACTTTACTTGATATGAACACGCCAATCAAAAGTGAGGAAGGACACCCTTACATACTTACCCGGTGGGTGCTTTGTGAAGTTCTACGGTCTCATAGGGCGAAGAAAATCTGAAACAATGAGGGGGGGGGGGAAATCTCGATTAAAAATTTCATGAAGATATGAATCAAAAGTGCACCTAGACCTTATAACAAAAGCGCAGAGGATGCATAACGTGGCAACATGGCAGGCATGTATTGTAAACAAACTCTTTACAATAATTACAGTAAAACAATAAAATTATAGGGAATTATTTATAATAGTGGCTAGGATAGGTTATGTCGATAGTCGATAACTAGTTAATTTATGAAAGTCGTAGTGATTGTAATTTCTTAAAAATACACTTTTTTTTCCGGTGTTGCCATTTGAGGCTCAAAGACTAAAAAGAATGGTAAGCTTTTATATGCACCAACTTTGTGCGCTTACAATACGTAGCCCTCATAAGGGTCGGCTACATATTGGTACCCATATGACCTACTTCTAGTTTGTCGCTGTTTCGCAATTACTTAGTAGTGTCATAACTATAGGATAAAAATGTGGGGAATGCCAGGCCTCCACCGTGGTTCGGATCCACGCTAAACTGTAGGTCCTCCATTTCATCTCACAATCACTCTACCATTACACATTAGCGTAAGTGCGTATAACCTGAACTGGTAGTAAGACGCGGTGCTAATATTAATAATATAGGATAAAAATAAGCTGTTATAAATTAAAGTCTTATGGGTGAAAATATAATTTTCACTAAAACAAAATATTGATTATTTTTCTCCGTGCCTTACTACCTATTTGAGCTATACAAAGATACGGAAAGTAGCTACAGCTTAGAGGAAATATAACATTATTCGAGTGGAGGGAGAGTTGTAAACAACTTATAAGAAGAAGAAAACATCAGTACACTTAGCTGGGATTGAAATCCCGTTTACAATTCCTTCTAGTCGAATCGACGGTATCCAGTCCAACAATATCTCACGTAAAAAGTGCCCACCCAATCCACCACAGCCCAAAAATGTGTGTACATTTCCTCCAAATTCCGTATTTTTCATCCCTAAACTATTAAAGTAATGGAATTAAAAAAAGCTCAAATAGGTATTAAGACTTAGCAACAACAACAAAAACTTCCGTTAGTGTTTAACAAAAGCGTAACTATATCCTCTAAGGTACAGGATTAGGGACTGACGTTTTAAGAGAATCCTACGGGATGCAACGAAAATTCACGGGGAAAATTCACTAAACATAATATTAATATATTAATTTTAATGAAGAATTTTACAGACTTGCTTGACTTTCCTTAAAGTTCAGAGCCCGATTTATTTTTCATCTGTTTAGCATCGAGTCTTATTACCTGTTCAGGTCATATGCATATGTACTAATTGGCCCTATGAGATAAGGATGAGAAAGGTTGAATATAGAGGACGTGTACCCTCATTTTCTTTGAAGAAGAGTGTAAAAACAATTTAGAAAAAAAGTTTCTCCTTAGACCACGCATCCACCGAAGCAGTTTCGATTTAATTAATATTTTATATTTGATTTCCTCTCTCCCTCTAAGAGAATGACGTTACATTCCTTCATCAATTTCTCCTCCTAGTTTAATCTATATTTTATAATGATATTTTCATATGACAAGTTTTAAAGTAGGCTTATCAATTAACACATATTTATTCATCCGACTAATGTTATGGTTTATTGTTGCGATATTGATTTGAAACAAATTAAAGTTTCAAACTGGGAGAAATGAAATTATTAAATCCTAAATTTTCTTTTTTTTTTAAGTAAAACGTGCAAATGCTAGACGAGAATACCTAGAGCGAACGTGATTAACCCAATTCAACTTAAAGCACAACAGAAATTAGAGGGTAATCACACCTCGATTTACTAATTATAAACAACCCGCACGGGAAGGATTGTTTCTCCGAGTTCCCTTTGGGGAGTTAAACTACTCGCGGTCACGTGACCGCTAACTGCAAATTACCCGCACAAAGGTTCGCCGCGGTTATAAATGACGTTCTCGCCTGTTCTCGTCTCATAATTCCAAGGTAAATATACAACTAGACGACGTTTGACATATTGTCTCCACACTCGAAGCATGGAGGGTAAAAAAATTATTTTTATACGGTCCAAGGTAGGCCATGTTGATATATTGGTCACATTTCGCGAGTGGACAAAGACTAATATCATTTTGTCTGTGTCCCATTCGACACTGTAATTATTATATGTATGTCAAACTGTCGTTGGAAGTGAAAGAACGCGTGAGATTATCTTGTCCTTTGTTGAATTGTCATCAAATTATGTAACTTTTATGGAATTTAATAGTAATAATAGTTATGGTGTGTTTTGTCTGTCCATTTCTTTTGTTAGTGAACTTATACCGCCAAAGTACTCTGTCCTCTGCCTCCTCCTTCAGCTCCCAGTTTTTTCTTTCTTTCCTTCAACTCATCCAATATTTGAATAATAGTAATAGTAATTTCAGTTAATTTATTATTACCTGGTTTGGTAGTCGCATGGTCTAAGGCGCTACTCTCGCAGTAGACTAGACTGCCGATGACCGGGAGATTGAAGTTCGAAACTTGGTTGGGTGAACCGAGGGTGGTTTTCCCTAAATGGTTTCCCACTCTCCTTACACGCAAATGGAGGTACACTGCCTATAAATATAACCTTCCTAATCCTTAAAACATTAGCGCAGTTAGTACATAAGCGTATAGTAGGACGTGGTAATAAAAACGTGTTTATTTGATTTCATTTTCCTTTATTAAAGTGCTAGCCAACTCTCGAGACATCTCTAACAGGCTAGCACTAAAGATACAAAAGGACATATGGCTTCAAATTTTAAAAATAATTAATACATCATGTTTCTACACAGACGATTCAAATAAACAATTTATCTACTTGTTTTGTTTTTAGCGTATGCCAACTTTGACCGGGAGAAATATATTATATCTGGTTCGGTCAGCTGTAGGAGGTTGTCTACATGTACCAACAATGAGATTATATGATGATGATAGTGATTATCAAGGTGTGGAGCAAGCCAGGAATGATCTTAAACCTAACTTAAACTCAAGTAACCAGACTATGGTGATCAGTGAGATAATTCCCCTTTCGGGAAAAGTACCCATGATACCAGCCGGTAATCAATCCCAGTACCCCTAGGTCCATAGCCAAGGGCACTGACAAATGTACCGTGAGGCCGGTTATTTAATAACTGAAACTTAGTATAGAGGAAATCAAGAGGAGAAATATAACTCAGCAAACCTCCTAATAATTATTTTTAGGTAACAGTTCACAACAAACTAACAGAAAGTATGATATGAGTGTTCCTTAAATAACACTTTAATATTAGTTCTTCTTTAATGGTAAAAATCAAATTCTTGAAATCTATTCCATCTGCGTCTAGGTCTTCCCACTGGGTTTGCGAGACAGTAACCTAAACAAGGTTTCTCCCATTCGCGATGCAGGTCCTGACCACTAATCAACGAGACTTGATTAGCCTTTATATATGATGAGTAAAGAGCATATAACTCGTCATTATGTACACTCCTCCACTCTTTCAGTAGCCTCATACCATTTTGGACCAAATTTCTCCCTAAGCACCTTGTTTTCGAACACCCTAAACTTGTTTTCGTCATGTAAAGTAAGAAACAACGTTTCACACATATAGAGAAAGGCCGTTAAAATTATTTTTGTGTGTTTTCTGGGATTTACATTCCCGGACAGCAGACGAGATGTCAGCAACTTACTGACCTAATTAAAGCATGCACTTCCCGACCGTAGGCCTATTATTTTTCTAATTTCCAATTTAATATTGTTTTTGCTAGTTAAAATTGTTCCTAAATATTTAAACTCATGACCTTGTCAAATGATATGTTGTTTGCAGTAATCTTTGAATTATAATATTGACGCCAATTTGTGTTCTTTATGTGATCATAAACTTAGTCTTAGCAGCGTTCACTTTTAAACCCATTTTTCTTTACTAGCCTCTGATAAAATGTCTACATTTATTTCAACAAATTTCTTAATGTTGCCCAACAAAACTAAACTATCTACAAATCGTAATAGCTTAAATGTACCGTTTAGTGTCAACCCTTCCCTACTTTCTTAAATTACCCTAATAACATATTCTAAAACTAGATTAAAATGTAAGAGGGTGTATTTGTATGTTTCAACCCATTATGTATTTCGAAATTATATATAAGATATATGTATATATAATACCCATATATGATTCTACATAAATTAGCTTCTGTAAACAGTCTATTTTCTAAAAATTAACCATGTCCCACGTTAAAATGTAGGTCCTCCATTTCATCTCACAATCACTCTACCATTACACATTAGCATAAGTGTGTACAATCCGAGTGGGTAGTAAGACGCAGTTCTAATAATAATAATAATAATAATCTAAAAATTATATTAATTAGAATCGAGATTTCTTGTAGGCATATGTATACCTTAATAGTTTAAATTGAAGACACTTAAATTCTATAATATTTCGAACGTACGCTCCTAATCTTTTTAACATTCCTTTATAAATTGTTCCCGTGTTTAATTTTGTCATCACATCTTAGGAAAAAACACCCTCAGTACACTGAGCCTGGATATGAACCTAGACCTCCTAATAACAGATGAACAATAATAAATGAGCTTGACATTTACACCACGTGCCCATCGAGATGGGCTATTCTCCTATAATTTGTGTCAATGCCTATAAATAAACAACACAATTCTATCACCAAGAACTATATTATTTGGTTAAAGAGAGGAATTCATAATACAAAATAGTAGAAACAAAAAAAAACTAAGCACTACATCTTACTACCCATTCGAGATAAAAAAAAATACTATTTGGATCCCAAACTGATACGTGATGGTTGTCCACAGGACTACTCCTGATTTTAGAATAAAATTCAAATAGGGGAAAAATAATAACTTGAACACGGGAATCTAAACTTAAATAAATATCGGTCTATTTAGTATAATTTATGCTAGACGGTGAAAATATCGGCTACGTGGGGCGGTCCAAAATCACAGCCACGTTGACTCTGATCTAGTTTTAACGATGCCAAGTAGCTATAGACTAATTAATAAATAATTATCCCAAACGAATACGAAAATGGGGGGGAAGGGGGCATCCATAAACCACGTAATGTTGGATGAGGGGTGGGTTGAAAGGGGGGCTCTAATGTCTACATGAAGCTACATAGGGTGAATATTAGTGCATAACAGTGCTACGTAACATGGATATTATACTTTTTTAATGTTGAAAAAAATAATATCGCTGTTCATAATCTCACTGTTAATTAACATACTAATTTATAGATAGCTTACGATTGTGAGTTGTATTAAATGTTCCTTTTTAGTGTCACAAAAAGCTTCCCCCAGGGATAAAATGACATTTGCTCTTGATGGAAAAAGTTATGTAGGATTGGATGAATAGGGGGTGGGGGTTCCAGGCTAAATGTATACAGGATGTTACATGAGATGTAGGGGTAAAAAAAATAAGCAAAACTGTTACGTGGCTTCTGGATGATCCTTTGTCCTCAAGATGAGTCCTGATACTGGAAAATATGTTATTTTAGTTAAAAATGACAACCTTACCACGGAATACAGGATTAATCAGAACGGTTTAGTGGTGGTATATTGACGCGTAGAGTCAAAAGTACCTGGTTGGATTCCTGTGTCCAAATCGCCATTTTTAACCTAATTCTAATATAAAAAGTTGATGTTGCGAAATTAGGAAATATGTTGTTTAACAACGTGAGAAGTGGCCTGGTGGTCCAGGGGTAAGGTGTCAGACTTCTATGCTGGCGGCCGGGGTTCAATCCTCAGTCCCGGCAAAGATCTATCTGATTATCAAACACTTCCTTCACCTCTGACAAGACATCTTGTTGAATGTGGGGAATGCCAGGCCTCCACCGTGGTTCGGATTCCACGTTAAATTGTAGGTCCTTCATTTCATATCACAATCACCCTACTATTACACATTAGCGTAAGTGCGTACAACCCGAACGGGTAGTAAGACGCGGTGCTAATAATAATAATAACAACGTGAGGATTGACCCATTTGTCATCTAGATGTGTGGCTAGACTCATTAGCCCATCGATCCCTGGGACGTTAAGTTCCTATAAAAGCCCATTTTAAAAATATCAAGTCAACTAACGTGTAAAGTAATTATGAAATTAAGAGGTTTCCTACCACTCACAGATCTAGTAGACCGGGCTATATAACCCACATTCCTACAGGGTTAATGGGGGGGCGGGAGGGGAAGGGTTAAAGTATTGGTTTGCGTGCACTCCCGGAGTTTCCGGCAGTCCCTTCCAGAGCTCTATTGAAAGCCTGACGAGAGCATGAACTCATTCTGACTTATGCAAAGATTTCCACGACCCCGTGGCCAAATGTCTACCCACAAAAACAATATTTAGTCAACAACAGCAGCAGATTGAGAGGATTAAATTACATTTAGACTGAACTTAAAAGTTAATTTTAACTCAAAAACCCTCAAGACTATTTATGGTGTTACATTTATCGTGCCTTCTCATTTAATCTAGAGGGATCACACACACAATACTCACTTTCAATAGACAACCTATTATAGCTTTAGATCTATGAGATTATTCAGAAGAATTATATTCATAGTAAATTATTTAGAAATCTGTACTATTTATTTGTTTCATATTTGTGAGAGAAAAACCTTATGATAGAACTATTAATTTTCGAGGTACTGAAATAACAGGTCAGAAAACTTTATTTCTAGCACCGCATCTTAGTGTCCTTTCGAGTTATAGGCCTACGCTCATGTACTAATTACGCTAATGGTTTTAGGGATAAAGAAGGTTATATTTCAATGGAAGTTTACCCACTTTTATGTGGACGAAAAGTGGAAAACCATTTTGGAAAAACCACCCTCAGTACACTTGGCAGATTTGAAACTCGATCGCCTCATCATTGGCAGTTTAGTCTACTGCGAGATTAGGGCGTTAGACCATGTAATAGTTATATTTTAATAAATTAACTTAATTTAAAATCGTTATCTTCGTGTCGTCTTGTAAAACTAAAACTATCACATGGTTGGTCGATTGAAAGTGTTTTTTTTTTCTTTTAACTATCAGGTGCAAAAGTATGGCTACTAACGGCTTAGTATAAGGGATAAGAATGAGAGTGATTGCTTAAAGAAATTGCGTCCACACTAGAGTGTAGAGAGGGCGGGTGAACCACAACGATAGTTAGCATATGAAAAAATTGAACACAGCCGAGATTTGAACTTCGACGATTTGAAAATGTTTGTCAGACGATTCAATTAACGTCAAGGATTTTTCAAATAGAACGCAACAGTTTGATTGGAAGATATGAAATGTGTGTGGAAATCGAAGGACAACATAAAGAAAACCTTTTCCTGTGAAAATTGCCTTTATCTTTGTGTGAGTTGGTCTGTGGAACTATGTTTACTAAGACCTTTTTTATTTTTTTTAATGAGTAGGTCTACTACACTATCTTAAAGGTCTGAACCCTTTTTGTTGTTAACACTCTGTATATATGTAATGTACATCAAATAAATATAGTAATACAAATAAAAAAGTATAAATTATTAGGCTATTTCTATATATGAATTATTATTATACTATAAGTATAAGCCAAAATTCGAAGGAGAAATAAATAAATGAATGTATTATCTAAAAAAACTAAACTGCCAATAAGTAGAATGTTTTTTCAATTAATCTAATCATAATAATGGTAATAATACGGGAATAAACTGCTGTTTAGTTGGTTATTTAAAACTAAACAATTTATTAATCAATTAATACTGAGACAGTAAAAATATATTGGAGCACTATCAATAGAATAGCCTATAAAATATGTTATTCAATAAATAGGTTTTTTTTTTTTTAAATTATAGCCAACGTTTAAGCTTAACACTTATTTTAAAATTTAAAATTAATTCACTCTGAAACTATTGTGAAACAGCTTATTTCAAATTCTAGACCTTGTAGGCCATAAGTATTTTCACCCATAAGGCGATATTGAACCTCTTAGAAATGTCAAATTTTCTTTTGGGGGTGAGATAGGTTTTATTTAAGTCTTTGAGAGTCAAGTAACGGTGATGGAGCGTACTAATAGAACGAAAAAAAAAATGATATTAAAAACTTGAGGGACGCTCCCGTCCAAGCAATATCGGTTATCAGAGCCCCAACTGCCGGTCTATGATACGGCCCCTGACGTCCCTATAAAGCCTATCATGTTACAGCAACCTCCCGACCTAAGTCAACTTCACCACAAGTTTGGGAGAACGATTTTGGCACGGTTGAAAATAGCACTGTGTGGTTTGAGGGATGGAAGGGGAACTTATATTACCCTTCGGGGCACTTTTTTTTTTTAAGTAGCAGATGACGTAAGATACCATCTGTAAACAGCATTAATGCGTGTGCATTACGTTTGTTTGAGTGAGAGGGACTGAAAAAGTAAGGGTGGGTGGGAGGAATATAGGAATGAGGTTGGATCCACATCTGTGTTTATTTTGGAACCTTATGAAATATTTAAGTAGGATCCTTTCAAAGTTAGAATAATAAAAATATTGTGTTAGTGTGTTTGTGTGTGTGTGTGTTTTTTCCCCTCTTTCCGAACAGTTGGATACACGATATGTACCACTGTTTTAATAACAAACCTCTTCACTTATATATTATTATTATTATTATTATTATTATTATTATTAGCACCGCTTCTTACTACTCGTTCGGGTTATAGGCTCTTACGCTAATGTGTAATGGTAGGATGATTGCGAGGTGAAATGGAGAACCTACAGCTTACCGTGGGATCAGAACCACGATGGAGGCCTGACATTCCACACATTCACAAGCTGTGAGTAATACACGTCTTGTCAGAGATGAAGGAAGGGTTTGACAATCAGATAAATCTGTTTCGGGACCGAGGATCTAATCCCGGACCTCCAGCACAGAAGTCCGACACCAAACCCCTAGTCCGCCAGGTCACCCTTCACTTATATAAACCATTTAGTGATGATTTCTAAAGAAGATAAGTTTTAACACTATAGCAAGAACCACTTAATAAAATAGGATAAGTATGAGAAGGGCAATTGTCACCAGTCCTATTTTAGAGGATCGTAGTTCAACCGCTTCAAGTATGGTCTACTTAAAATTAAGAACATTGTTAAATTGGTAACATTGATTTATATCCATTTTCTTAATTTATATTTTTTTTATACCACGTCTTACTTCCTGTTTGGGCTATAAGCCTATGTACTAATAATTAAGCTAGTTAGTTAAGGATGAATAAGGTTGAATTTATAGGACGTGTACCCGCATTTGTGTGGTAGAAGACTGTGGATCCATTTTGGAAAAATCCCCCTCAGTGCACCCAAATGTGATTCTAAAGCCCAATATTCCCGTCATCGATATTCTAGTATATTAAGAGAGTGACGCCTTAGACTATGTGGCTACCAAACTCTGTGTGTGTGTGTGTGTGTGTGTGTGTGTGTGTGTGTGTG
>CABEEJ010001101.1:113234-132642 GCA_901482245.1 Timema douglasi | reverse complement strand
GTGTGTGTGTGTGTGTGTGTGTGTGTGTGTGTGTGTGTGTGTGTGTGTGTGTGTGTGTGTGTGTGTGTCGATTCAAAGGCACTTATTTTAATTTGTTATGAAAAGGGAGATTTACACTGTACTTTATAAACACCCAGTTTATGTAAACTACCTAGCATATTGAGCTTAATATTACATATACATATTAATCTTAGTGTATTAGAGTGGACGATTTCATTTCTAGAGCAACCGGGTTAAATTCCGCTTGATGCTAATGAAGCTATTTACTGTTTGAATATAAAGTTGATTCCTGCTCTCACATGATTAAATTAAATACTAATCGAAAAGTAGGAATAAACCTCATAGAAATAGTAAATAGCTTCGTTAGCATCAACCGGAATTGAAAAAGTTTTTTCTAGGTTTGAAGTCAACTTAACCATTAAAATTTGGGATATCGATCGATTGTTAAATAATGAATTATTTGTCTGATGTTTTTGTAGAATTTTTAGAAAAAAGCCTCAATTAAAGTAAAAATGGTGAATTGATTTAGTGATTGTTAACCCATTGGTCACCTAACTCAGGTAAATTTATAAAATATATTTAATACATAGTGCAACATTAGAGAAATAAACTATTTGTGGTATTAATAATAAAATTAAATACCTTAGGAAATATATATGTATGTAATCGATATTTTAACTCATAATCTCTTTATATTTGCCTTTGCCTGCATTGCAATAAGTAGCCTAATCATATAAATCCAAAATGAGAACGTTGGTATTATCATGGCATATTATTAAAAGTAGGCTTACTTATTTTCCCTTAACCTAACATAAAACAACAAATATACCACTGTATGCCTAAAAATAATGCCATTCTCTGATACACAGATCTGGGATAAATTGAAGGTATTTTTTATGCCTGCTTGATTACCAAACTAGAGGAACGCACAGCTCCTAAATAGTACAAAATAACCAGGAAGGTTCTATTTAATCTAAAGAGCTCACAATCCGAAGTTCCAATGTCACCGTTTAATTAGATACACCTTAATAAAAGTTTCCCTCCATAACGAACTAGTGAGGCATTCAGAAGTTGAGGTGTATTTCCGGCACCAAAGAGACAGCCAATTGCCCGCTGCAAAAGGGGCCGTTATTTCCGCCCAGCGGGACGTTAAAATTCACTACCATATAATTCCAGTCACGTGACCCTGACTAGGGCAGGAAACAGCGGGCGTACACAAACCTGACTTCTAGGGCCTTTGGGTGAAGTGAAGAATTCATGGGTGTGATATCCCCGTTTACCCTGACAAGTAGGGTACTTACTGATTTAGCAAGTCACTGTGGAAGGTTTTGATATAAGCTCTAGGTCCTATACATCCCACCTGAGCAAGCTGGACAGCGCAGCTGTATCACCTTGATTGGTGAACACATGGACCTTAAAACATAGGCGGGTTAGAATCCTATTAGGTGGAGTTAGGAGGGTTTTTTCCCCTAAGTAGTTTCTTGCTCCCCTTTCACATTTCCTATAAATTTTACATTACTCCTTTCTACACCATATATGACCTGGCGGTCTAGGGGTAAGGTGTCAGACTTCTATGCTGGCGGCCGGGGTTCAATCCTCGGTCCCGGCAAATATTTATCTGCTTACCAAACCCTTCCTTCACCTCTGACAAGACATATTGTGAATGTGAGGAATGCCAGGCCTCCACCTTGGTTCGGATTCCACGTTANAACCCTTCCTTCACCTCTGACAAGACATCTTGTGAATGTGGGGAATGCCAGGTCTCCACCGTGGTTCGGATTCCACGTTAAACTGTAGGTCCTCCATTTCATCTCACAATCACCCTACCATTACACATTAGCGTAAGTGCGTATAACCCGAACGGGTAGTAAGACGCGGTGCTAATAATAATAATAATAATAATAATACACCATATCAGTAAATATGCGGCTCGACTGGATGGGAAGTAGAATATGATTGACATAAAAAAAAAGTACGGTTGAAGGTATGTGCGTGAATTCTGCGTGTAACAACCTAAAAATCTAGGTTAAGTACTCATAGCAATCACTTTTGCTTATAAAATTAGGGTAGGAGGTCATCATCTTAACTTTTATCAGATCATTTTATTTAGAAAAATAATACATAGGCTTCTGGGACATGTTCCGGTGAGGGAGTAATTAAAGGTGCTACACTTTAATTTCATTTGATTGATGTTAGGGGTTCGATCCCCTGTCAGATATACTGATGGTTTTCAACTACAGAACTATAAAAATGTGAGCACCTTTCTTCTAAAACTCTTTCTTGCCCATCAGTATAAATAGGCAAATAGCCCCAGTGTGTCCGCCACACACACACACACACACACACACACAAATCGAATATTGTAAACAAATATATATATAATCTTGTGCAAATTCAAGATTTTAATTTTCTTTAATCGTGTCAAAATATAGATTTATTTATCCTGAGTCAAATATGATCAACATTTGAAGAAATATTAAGTCGCTTCAGAGACATATGGGTTATTTAAATTTGTCAAATATAATCGGAATCTAGTTAGACCCTATTAAAGCTTCAAATAATATGTTAGGATGTGTTATGACATTATATTAAAAGGAAATATAGGAAGGTCACTATGTTAATAAACAAACCCCAGTACAACCTGAAGGGATCGAATCCAGACCTCTTGATTTAGATGAATCTACAAACACCGTGAGACCTTCATTAAGGTAATTCGACCACCAACATTGTATTGCACAATTTTAATTATAAGATATAAATAATGATACACTGATTTAAAATCATTAATGTTCTCGATCTATAGAAGGTCACACTTGCCCTTTTATGCTTTCTGTGTACGTTACTATTAAATGTTTGTGGCTGAATTTTATTATAACCAGACATTCATATAAGATGTACACAACGAAATATTTATTTTATTTATTATTATATTATTTTATTTATTTATTTGATTAATATATGTAATATAAATAGTAATAATATTGGTAATAGCAGTATCAATAATATAATATTATAAATATTTAATTGTGTTGGTCCACACCTCATACGAATATCTAGTTCAACTAAATTTTAGCTCCATTAGATTAGCTTGCATTAGAAAAGTTACTTTAACAATGGTAAACAAAAAGCATTAAATATCAAGATTAACCTCTAATAGACCTTGAACTTTAATTCTGTTTAACCATTGAATCACTATTTATGGCATATAAAATTATATACTTCTTAAAATTGTGCAATAAAATGTTGAGGGTTGAATTACCTTAACCTGCCAGTAATAGTTACAAAGATTAAGAAGAATCATCGACGTCGCAGGTAGCCGACATGATGACGTGGTGTAGATTTCTAAAGCTCCAAGAAGATTAATGGTAACTTGTTAAACCCTAATTTGTGCTGTACTATTACTTGTCAAGACTAAGCGCAAGTATGACTCAAGTGCATGTGGTAGGAGTATGCATTGTGGTAATAGTGAAACAGTAAACCAACGTTTTATATACAACGTATACTTTCTAAACACGGCTATTATAGCACATGCCCNCCCCCCCCCCCCCCTATCAGTGGGTACAAGGTTTAAATTTTAAGTTTGGACCAAAAATCCAAACGACATGACTCTTTAAAGGACTGTATAAATACAGATAAAAATAATTATAAAAGTCTAATTGTGTCTTATTTCCTGAAATCTTTTACTTTTTTCTAACAATACTTACTAACTTTATAGAATTATGAATTCTAAAGTTCATTGCTGAACTTACAAAAGTATTTCACCTATCCTTGTCTTGAGTGAGTTCTATCCAGTCCACCTCATTACACCCTATCTCTTTTATGTCCATTCTAATACTATCCTCCCATCTGCATCTAGGTCTTCCCAATGGTCTCTTCCCATTGGATTTGCCCATCAATACCCTGAACACGGTTCTAGATTCTCCCATTCGCACTGTATGTCCTGCCCACCGTAATCTGCGAGATTTGATTAATTATCCTAAAATACCAATACCCTTGCAGTTACATACAATTTTAAAAACGCACAAAATACTTAGTGTTTTTTCTAGATAAATACAGTTTATTTTATTCTAGGGCTTAGTTTACCAATTTCAAAATTAAAATGTTATGACACTGTGAAAAACATACATGAAGAAAAAAGTATTAAAATACGAGTATGCAACTAGAGCATATATATATATATATAATAGATTAAATATACAAAAATTGACTAAAAATTATTTCAATCTATAATAAATATAATTAATTAAAATAAATATGTATGGCATATACAACATATGAGTTTGATTTAAAATAAAAAGCCTAGGGTACAATTAAATACATGGGAATTATGTAACTCTAAAGCAAAAATGGAAAAGGAGACTGATTTGAGGTCTAAGAAGGGCATGTTGGTTCTACTCACAATAAGTGTCAGAAATTCAGCCGCATTATAATACAAGTAGTATTAATAATAATGCTAATAAAGTTCGTAGTATATTTTTAAAACATTAAATGAATAAATAAAAAATATCAATAAACACCACTGAAAATCATGTATCGGAATCTTTTTAGTGACGTATCACTGATGTTGTATCCACATACTCAATAATTATTACAGCAATCATGACGACATGTGTCAGTGAAATTATTCATCAATAACAATTACACGTCCCACTGTTAGAATAAAGGTCTGTGCTAATCACGGAAAACAATCTTCGTCATGTGACATGTTTGAAACAGACAGAAAAGAAAAAAGAATGTGTCCGGCTCTCCCAACCGAATGTCTAACCCTATCTGACCCATTAATCTGATTATAGTGTGGTCGGATGCATAGAGAAAGAATGTTTTTATTCAGGACATGGAATGTTTTTCCCGGGAAGGAGGGGAAACATTTGTAGTAGTTCTCACATACACCAAAATAACCTTTATAATAATACAAATAAAGCAGTATAATCAGAAAATAGTGATTGGGCTAGGCCATGAGGCTTCCTGCTCTCCTAATTAAAGGCATAATTATGAGAGATGTTTATTTCATTTTTAGTATAATATTTGAATTTTATGAACATAACACCACTATTAATACTTCATACCTACTCTTAAAGGTGTTTTGAGGATCCATAGTTTTTCATAATAAATAGTACACTGCTTTATAACTTCCAAGAAAATTATCTTACACCTCCTTCCCAGGGTGTTTTGAGCCCATATACTTCCTAATAATAGCACACTGTCTTATAACCACCAAACAGATTATCTTATACATTCTTTCCAAGGTGTTTTGAACACACATAATTCATAATAATAGCACACTGTCTTATAACCACCAAACAGATTATCTTATACATTCTTTCCAAGGTGTTTTGAACACACATACTTCATAATAATAGCACACTGTCTTATAACCACCAAACAGATTATCTTATACATTCTTTCCAAGGTGTTTTGAACACACATACTTCATAATAGTAATAGTACACTGTCTTATAACTTCCAAACATATTATTTTAAACCTTCTTTCCAGGGTGTTTTCAACACACTACTTCATAATAATAGTGCATTGTCCTATAACCTCCAAATATATTATTTTATACCTCCTTTCCAGGGTGATTTGAACACATATACTTCACAATAAGTAATAGTACACTGGTTTATAACCTCCAAACATATTATTTTATACCTACTTATTGTGTTAATTGCTATACACCTTAGCTCAGTCATTATCTAAAATATTATTATTGCTGAAATTAAGGCTCACCTTTTTACAGCGAAGAATTAAAGGCTCTGGGACTGAGTATTGTTGTGTCTATTCTAGAGTAAAGTCGTTTTTTTAAGTCTTGTATTGGTATAATCGGTTTATAAATTGCCCTTTTTAAAAAATAAACATTTTATATGTAATGACATCAGGGGTATTTGAGTAAAGTGCTCGCCCCATGACCTAATATTAGTGGATTCAAACCCAACTTAGATCACTGTTTTTTTTGTTTTTTCACCGAATCGTGAAAATCCTTAGCACAACATTCTTCTGAGGGAAAGTAAATCCGTCTGTCCCATATCGATTGTGGCATGTAAAAGATACATGAGATGTATTTCCAGCAATATTTGTAGGCTTTTTCTTACTCGGTCACAGACATTCAGTTCAGAAAGCGACGAGAAACTACCGTAATTTAAGGACTTTATTAGTACATGTGCAAGCTCCCAGATGGTGAGGGAAGACGACACTAACCAGCCGAAGAAATGCATACGCGCGCTGCTTTAGGTGGATTAGAAACATATCAAACCTTCGTGTTGTAAAATCACTATTAGTTTTTTTAATGACATTTAAATATATGTATCCCCTTTTATAGCATCGCGTCATACTTCCCGTTCGGGTTATACGCTTATGTACTAATTATGCCACTAGTGGTTTTAGGTATTAGTAAGGTTATATTTAATGGAAGTGTACCCGAATTTGCGAGGA
The DNA here is from genome assembly GCA_901482245.1 of Timema douglasi. Classification (NCBI taxonomy): domain Eukaryota; kingdom Metazoa; phylum Arthropoda; class Insecta; order Phasmatodea; family Timematidae; genus Timema; species Timema douglasi. The sequence continues at coordinate 126,212 of CABEEJ010001101.1, read as the reverse complement.
GGGAGAGTGGAAAACCATTTGAGGAAAACCTCCCCTCAGTACACCTGACCGGGATTCGAACTTCGATATCCCATCATCGGCAGCCTATTCTACTATGGAAGTAGTACGTTAGAACATGTGGCCAATGAAGCGGGCTATGTATATATTAGGTATATAAGTTATTCATGTTTAAATACAATTTCTTTAAAACTAGAATTTATGTCTCTTTGTGTTTTATTAATGTGAAAAATATATTTATTTAATTTAATTTAGACAAAGTCTTTATTAAAAGAAATTAAATTATTTTTACCTAAGTATTGTTAAATTTGTGCTCGCATTTTCAAGTACTTTTTAATAGATTTTATTTGAAGTCTAAACATTTATTATTCATTTAAATAACATTTTATTATTAGAAGTGTTACCGAATGATTAATTACAATCAATATCATTTGTATCTATTTTAACTTGATTGATCATAAATTGAGACATTATTGTTTATTGTTCATGAAACTGTACTTGAGAATATTCCGCTCTTTAATGATAAGTAATGTGGGAAATATTTGTTCGCATTACCAATTTTTTTTCTAAGAAAATGTCATATTAATTTATTCTCAACAGATAAAACAAAATTCCTAGCAAATTAATCATATTGAAGATTTAAACACTTGGTTAATCTAGCAACAAAAAAATTACCACTATGGTTTATCAACGATTTTATTCTCAGGCTTTGATTTGAGATGTTTTAATAATTATTGAAGTATCAATTTTACCTCATCAGACGTACGTGCACTATAATTTATTCATATGGTATGGGCCTGCATGTACTAGCTAAATATAGTGAAACATTCCTAGCTAATAAAATAAAAGATCTATTTTAACAGATTAGGTATTTGTTAATTATTTTACCTTGGGGATTTTAGAGTTGAATTTTAAATTATTTTATTTACTAATCGTATCAATGATAAAATCTCATATTGCAGCAACATTAATTTATTTCGAATTAATTCATATATTTCTTGTAATATATTGTATGAAGGAAAGTTGAACTATATATATTAACACCGAGTCTTACTACCTGTTCGGGCTATATGCTTATGTATTAATCACGCTAATGGTTTTAGGGATTAGGAAGGTTATGTTTATAGGAAGTATATCCGCATTTGTGTGGAGAGATTGGAAAACAATTTTGGAAAAAATCTCTGTACATCCAAAAGAGACTTGATCCTTGATCTCTCCGTCATCGGCAGATCAGTTTATTGTTAGAGTAGCGCCTTAGACCACGTGGCCACCGAAGTGGGTGATTTATTATTTTATTAATATTACAGCAAAAATGAATTTTATTATGTTTAATACTAAATATATTTTGTCAAATTTACTGTAAAAAGTCATTAATGACATAAAATAGGAAATTTGTTCTCCACTTTATATGAGGTTTTTTTTTATTCCTTAAGTAATTAAGTAGAATATTTTTAAAGCAGCAGTTCCCAAACTTTTGAATTTCAAGGCCTTATTCAATTTTAAAAAAAACAGGGGGACCCATATTGCCATCTCTCAACTCTCACCCCAATTGCTAAGCGTTATACTTTAGGCACAGTTAGTATTAGTGGTAAACATATGATATAACTTAATAAATAAGTATCAAGAACTTATTACTAATCATTTTACCTAGAATGCAACATGTTTTATTTATTTATTTTTAAATTACACTTCATGGGTTATGGAATATTCATCTGATTAGGTGGCCGGATGGGATAAAGTGTCAGTCACTCTCATGTTAAACTAGACTGCCGATGACAGAAAGATGGGGTTTCAAATCCCAGTTGGGTGTAAGAGGTGTTTTTTTAAATTGTTTTTCACTCTTTCTCCACACAAATGCGGGTATAATTCCCCTAAATTCAACCTTTCTCATACTTAACACATTAGCGTAGGTAACTGAACTGTTAGCGAGACGTGGTGCTAAAAAGGTTTTTATAAAATAATAGAATATTTACTAGACTTAATTAGTCGATAGATTATTTTTATTGAGCCTTTTAAAGAGATTGATATTTGGTTTTCAAAGATATTAATATCCAGTTGAAACGACGACAGTTTCAACCTTAGAACTGGTTCAACATCCAACGTGTTTTCAATCCTTAGATCTTAATGCAACAAGGGCGTAACAAAAATTGTTCATAGACATATGTTTTGTTAAAAAATACATCAGGTACTTTACAACCTTATCGGTCGACAGTTCTCTGTAATGAACATGTGGTCAAAAGTCATTGAGCTTTAGATGAGACTTTTTTTTTTATTGAAGCACTGGGGGAGGCTAATTTAGTGATACTGTATCTAGATTGCATTCATAGACCCACATTGGCGAGCACGTGTACATCAAGCTTGAATGTTATTGTTTACCGGATACTAGGAGGTCAGCATTCGAGCCCCACCGGGTTTTATTTTTACCCATATACCGTTTCTCACTCACCCGCCACAGAAATGCAATTATATTTCCTCTTGCCCTTTTAGTGTATTTTAATGCCGATGGTAATAAGTAGTGTCATACGAAAGCTTCCAATCGGCTTGTTTTATGTCGTAGTTTGACCCAACTAACATGCAAATAAACAACGTGAACTATTGTTCTCCTTTTTCATATCTGCCCAATAAACCTAAGAATACTACTGCCAAGACATGGAGATCAAGGTTCGAATCTCACTCGGGTGAACTGGGATGTTTTTTTCTTAATGATTTTCCACTCTTCTTCGATGCAATTGTGGTTTCACTTCCTCTACATTCAACCTCTCCAATTCCTAGCCCATTAGTGCAATTAGTGCCCAAGCGTATACCCCAAACGGGTAGTAAGACGGAGTGCTAATAATAGTAATAATATTATTGAAGACTTATTTAGCACCGCGTCTTAGTACCCTTTCGGGCTATAAGCTTAAGTACTAATTATGTTAATGGTTTTAAGGATTAGGTGACCTGGCGGTCTAGGAGTAAGATGTCAGACTTTTATGCTGGCGGCCGGGGTTCAATCCTCGGTCCCGGCACAGATTTATCTGATTACCAAACCCTTCCTTCACCTCTGTCACCTCTGACAAGACATCTTGTGAATGTGTGGAATGCCAGGCCTCCACCGTGGTTCGGATTCCACGTTAAACTGTAGGTCCTTCATGTCATCTCACAATCACCCTGCCATTACACATTAGCGTAAGTGTGTATAACCCGAACGGGTAGTAAGACGCGGTGCTAATAATAATTTAAGGATTAGGAAGGCTATATTAATAGGAAATGTACCCGCATTTGCGTTCAGGGAGAGGGGAAAACTTTTTTTAATCACCCTCTGTACACTTGACAGAGATTTGAACTTTGATCTCCCCGTCATCGGTAGTTTATTCTACTGCGGAAATAGTACCCCAAACCATGCGGCCATCGAAGTGGGTATTTAACATATTAAACTTGCACTTTCTGAGGCGACTGATTATATCAGCACGTAAGACTTTTATTATTTAGCACCGTGTCTTACTAACCTTTCGGGTTATACGCTTTAAGTACTAATTACGCTAATGGATTAGGAATTGGGAAGATTGAATTAAAGGGAGTGAACCCGCATTTGCGTGGAGGGAGATAGGAAAACCATTTAGGAATAACCACCCCCAGTTCACCCGACCTGAGATTCGAACCTCGATCTCCCCATCCTCAGCAGTCGAGCTCAACACGACTAGCGCGTTAGCCAACTACGCCACCGAGGCGGGTGTAAGACTTATAAAATAACTTGAATCTAGAGCATACACAACAACCATCAGTTAATAATTTATCACTGTGAAAGGGGAAACTTCTATTTCACTAATGATACATTTTTTCGAGCATGCTGGGATTCCGTGACACATATCTTTGTAGGTAGACATGCTACCTACAGAGCTTCTTCGTTGAGGCAGGACTATTTATTGACACCTTAGCTCAGTCGTATTTCTACCGAGCTAAGGGTCATGGGTTCGATTTCCGGCATGGCCGAAATATATTTCATCGGTGAGATGTGGGTTTACCCTCACAGTGATGAATTAATGGCCGGGGACTGGATGCTGGGTCAATTCTAGTCTTAAGTTAGATTATAAGGCATATGGAGCTACGACATGCCTAGCAGGCTGGTAGTGGAAAATATCGCGAATAAAAACTGACCCAGACCTTAGCCTGGAGCAGTAATGTAAAAGTCATTCACGAGCTAAGTTTACCTGGATGACAGCTCGAAATGTTACTAGAAGTAATACCTAATTATATCACTACGCCAACAGCTGACATCTATCACTTTGGATGATTGTAATGAAAACAGATGGTAATATATTAATGTGATAGTTAACCAAAGTAATTTAGGCCAATATTATTTATTTAATTGAGGACGGACACACAGTTTATTTATTGTTTTATTCCACTTTAAAAAAAATATTAACACCACTTTCACAAAAACTTCTGGCGAACATAGCTTCAAAATGGCGGCTGACGAATCTAAACCATATGATTGATACATAACGGTAAACAAGTTTTTTACAATTATGCAGACACGCAGTTGATGAAAATATTTTATTCAGTTAAATATTTCAAAATACGATAAAATAATCATAAAAATTTTTTTTGTATGTAAAGAAATGACAAGAATTTTTTCTTTTTCAAGTAAATACGATGCCTGTATTAAAAGGTATTGATGTATGCACTATATTACACAAAATCAGTAACGTTCCAAAACGAAAAATAAGTACTTTTAATTATGTATAATATATTATTTCGAGTTGGATAAAAAGAAATTATTTTAAAAATATGAAATAGTATGAGAAAACTTAAGTTTACGTTATTTTAAATGTAATATATAACAGGTAATTAAAAATCTTAACATTTATAACAAAATTGTGATCTTTTACAAGTGTTGGCAACCCAAAACCTAAACATATGATTTTTGAACTGTCATCCAGGTAAAAACCTATCATGAACTGAATCTATATAAGTATAAAGGGCAGAAATAGTTCGTATACAAGTGTTGTTGAGTTCACTTGAATTACACTCTCTGGCGCTAGTGATATTTTTCTTGTTAGTTCGTGTTCTTCTTTAAATTATTTAGCAAGCCTATCTCTAGATTTACACTAAATTAGAATGGATGGTGAAGGTAGAATTTTTAGGGCAGTGAGCCTACATATTTATTTAGGACGGTTGGGAAACAATTTAGGTACACCTAACCTAGTTTTGAGCTCAAACTTTCCCGTCACTAGAACACAAAACAAGAAGAGACTAATGCCTTTGTCCATGTGCCTACAGGAGCGGATTCTTCCCTTGGTAGTGCGTATAAAATTTAATTTAAAAACACTTCATGGTGTCAACCTGCAATTGAGCTATACTGAACTAGCAGTCAAAAATAGTTCCAAAATTGTGCGGATAGAGGGTGTCATGTGGTCAGTAGAATGAATCCTGTAACCGTTAATGTCAGTTCTCTAGACCGTATTTTAAACTATATATATATATATAAATCTATATGTATATAAATATATATAAATCACCTATGAACTTTACTGGCCCTTTTAATACGGTTGAAAACATTATTTATTTTATTATTTTTTTGTATATTCTGTATTTAAATTAATTTATATTATTAGTAGGTGTAAAAACTATTTTAAAAGTGCACTATCTAATTTAAGGGTAAGTAATTAGAGCAAAGTAATATTAAAATTGGTATCCCTATTCGCTTGAAGTAAGGCTGAGGAAACGAATTGTAGATAAATAATAGTCCTTCGGAGAGGAAGTAAAGCCGTCGGTCCCAAGTGTATTGTGGTAGGTAAAAACCTGGAAAATGTGTAAAAAATATCTTTACCGGCAAAATTGGAGGGCCCTTTCTCGTTATCTCGTAGAGTTTCAGCGCGGAAGGCAATGGGAAACCACCATGCTGTATGAACTTCGCGAGTACATGTGATTTCTGCAAGATGGTGCGGATAGCACTAGCCGTACGAAGGGATGAGTGCTCTAGATGGATGGGATGCGCATCAAATAAGCCTCCGGGTTGAAGATTCTTCAATCATCAGTTAAACAATATTACACTGCAGTGGCTTGTCGTGATTAAACTCTAATCTCTTTAGTCACGCTCCGGCGTGCTAGCCACCCACCTATGTATTCTGTTGAGATGTTGGTGTAATTTTCAGAGGTGTTAAATGTCTGATGACAAACTTCCGTTCGCACATCAAAGCTTACCCCCAATCCTCAATCTATGACCTGTAGGGCACCCCCTCCCCTTTGTATCTTAACTAATTAAGACCACATAACAGGTCCTCTTTAACGAGCTACTAATTATTTTCTCATTTAATTAATAGTGAGCTACAATCACGGCGTTGTGGTTTGCCCGGGGAAGCTTGTCAGCGACTAATTACTGTAATTAACATAATCCTGACGAGGCTAATGGATGTCACTCTGGGGACTGTCTTTGGTTGGTTACGTAGGGGGACGCAGGTTGTTTAGGGGTAAAGGGGGTGGACGGAGAGAGTATTGCGCGAAGAGGTTCAGGTGGATGAGTCTGGGAATGGGGGTGTACATTCAATCCACCATTGACGTTCAATTAAATTTCGCATTACATTTTAATGGGTTTTTAATTGAAAGTAGTGAATAAAATGCCGAGTTAACTGTTTCTCAATATATTGCACCATTAAAAAAAATACAGATATTTTTACCAAATAGTAAACGCAGGTGACAGTGGCCGAAAAGTCTAAGGCTCTCGTGTTAGACCTGGCATGCTAAATACAGGGATATTGTGGTTTGATTCGAATCCCCGTCAAGTCTGCTGAGGGTAGTTTTTCCTAAATGGTTTCCCAATCTCCTTCCATGCAAATTATATTACTTCTAAAATGTTTCCTCCCTACCTCAATAGCGTAATTAGCATGCCTGGACAGTTAGTTTACGATGTGGTGATAAAAAACTGATATATTTAATAAAAATTAAATAATATTTTATTTTATTAAGTAGAGTGATTTTTTCACATTAATCATAAAATACTGGTCTTAACCCCCACCAGTAGCAAGATATGATGATTTTATTATAATTATTGGAATAAACTTATTTGATATTAAAAATCTGGTGGATATAATTTATGTTCACGTAATCAGGTGCTAAGAAATGCTTTCCTAATTTGATATTTTTTTTAAATATAGCAATTCATATACAGTAATGAAACAAATATTTTCATGAGCTACTCTACATTTGTATTTATTTGCTCTTATTGATTTTTTCAACGGTGATCCAACTATACTGTACCATTCTATTTTTAAATTTTCATAGGACAGCTGGAGAAGTTACTTAATCTTCTTTCATGTATTCAAAAGTCTGGCCATGTGATCTGCATAAGTAACGTTTAATAGATAAAATCAATCCCTACAAAATAATACTAATAATAAAGTAAAATGCTATCAATAATGACAGCAAAATAATTAATTATGTTTGTATTTTCTAAAAAGGTTCTTCACAACAAAATACTACTGTATCCTAATTACATTCTTTTGATTGAGCTATTATATGAAAAAATAAAATAAGCCCAGATCCATATATGGTCATATATAGTGTTTACAATGCACTATGTCTTTTTATATGGGCTAGAACAAGTTGTTACTTTCATTCTCACTTAAGTCTCACTCATGGCGATGACGAATATGAAAGTGGCAGAGGTATGAAAGATAATAGTAATGCCACTCTATATACATCAGTCCCTGAGATTAATGGAGGGAAGGTGTCACTTGTAGGGTATGTTTGTGTATGCATTTTGATGGTCTTGATAGGCTGATGGGAAATAGTATATTGTGGCTCGGTAAAGAAATCAACGGGAAACTACGTCACTCATTTCCTTAGTACGCCTCTTTAGTGCTGCATAGGCCTTACAGCTGACTGGAACCGTTGAGGATCTAAACAACTCTCAGGTTATACAACCACACATACACACACACACACACATTACATTACATGTTTAAATAAACATTGTATGGCTTTAAATAATAGGTTTATAAGGACAGATATCGGATGCTGGGTTTTAACCTGATTGAAAAAGGCGTAGGTTAAATCCAAACCAATTCCAATTAAATAACTCTTATATAATTATGTGACTGATGCATTTTTAAACGGATATAGGCTTTGTCACGGAAGATTTGAGATCCCTGCTGGATATTTGGAAATATTTCTCAACCATGATCTTTCTATCAAATCCATAATTGCGAGGCACTATGTTTAAGGTGGTGATGTAGGACACTTAAGTTAAGGGCAGTATTTTTGCAGTTTTTTTTATTAAATAAACTTTTTTGGCCAAAATGAATCAAATATTGATTCAGTAGCAACAAAGTTTAATTTTCTTCACGTGGTGATATTAAATAATTCTTGAATTTGTTTCAAGAGTGTCCTGGGATTTAATGACAACTTTTTCTATGTGTTCAAATAGTTCCTCATCTAAAACGCCACTATGCACACAACAGATATTCAACAACTTCAACATATGAAGAAAATTAAACCCTATGTTTGTAATGGAGAACTATTAGGTGTATTTCGTCCAAAAGTATTTTGATATAAAAGCTGCAAAAAGATTTATCTTAACTCGCACCCCATAAAGGTATTTGTCTCATCTTGTTTGGTTATACAGGGTTTGAATCCAAGCTGAGTGCTATGGAGAAGTCCTAAATACATCACCCCTCTTCCTCCAGGACAAAATGCTTATACAATTTCTCTAAATTATATTTTTCTCATCCATACAACAAAATGTAGATATCCCTGAAGGGTGGAGCTGGGAAAAATATTATCTACAAATGATTATTTTTTATTTTTATTTTATCTAATCTTACTATCAATTTGGGCAAAAAGCATACATTAACAACGATAAAGGAATAAGGATAAGGAGGGTAGAATTTTAGATGAAATTTACACACACTTGCGTAGAAAATAGGGGGTAGCTATTTAGGAAAAAACATCCTCAGTTTACCCAACCGATACTCGAACCCTGATCTCTCTATCACCGATGATATAAATTAACATTAAAATTACACATTATACTATGCGATTCATGTCATGACAATGTTGGTTTGCCATTTTACGCTTACCATATCAAAATTTACCATTCCACCCTGTTCCCTTGGTTTAGATAGGTCAGTAATTTGCCCTTAGTAAGGCGTCAAAACTTAAAATTATATTGCAAATATATAATACACATTTTTTCGTGTGGAAAGTTTTTGTCGTGAATAAAATAGGTAGTGTACAAATTTGATTTAATCTCAACGTGTTATCAGAGAATTCGTTGATAAAGAGTTCACCTTCAATGAATCTCCTTCAACGAAGGTGATAACCGATTCAAACAAACACCCAGACTACTGTGAATCTTTAGATTTTTGAAGTTATGTCTTTGTATCTTATGTATGTTTAACTTCAAGGCGGTGAATAAATTGGCGGTCCCACTGGTGACATCTGTAAAAAAAAAAAAGGACCTTCAGTTACGCCTTTGAAAGCGCTACGGAAGCCGTTAGATAAGAGCGGTACGATTCTTGTGTTGAAAGAAACATCATTTGCTCTGTCATTATTTTAGACAAGATGGCAGGAGTCTTCGAGTGTGATAGCGAATTCCGTGTAGTTTTATTTGTTGAGATGGGAAGAGAGAGGGGGGCATGTATTATCAGCAGACATGAAGACCTAAAAGTCACAAAGAAGATTTTTATATAAAAATGAAAAGTCGGAAAAAGAAACCAGAAGAACGTTATCGTAATAGTCATACGATTATTTTTTTTTAAGGGTGATTGTAATAATTGATAGAATAGGTTTATAAATAAGAAATAAAAATAAGCAAAACCTTGGTTCATATATTAGTTAAGTGCCATTAATAATTTGCTATAAATAAATATAAATACGCCACCGTATATTTGCAGATGCAGTTTTACAGTTTCGGTATATTTTTATAGCCATTTTAAATCTTTATCAGATAAATACAAGTAAATTTACATTCTTTAAAAGGAAAAATGACATCTGGCTACGGGAATCAAACCCAGGGCTTTTTTCTTAGTGATCTAACCACTGAGCTATCAAGGAATTTTTTTTTTTTAATTTAAAGAATATGATATCTAGATGTGGCTATAACCGTAATTCTTAAATATAATAGCTTCTGTTATTTAATCCCATCAAATAGATTTAATCACTATACTACTACTACTACTACTACTACTACTATTACAAGTTCCACGTGCGGATGGAAGTGTCCCTTACAATGACAAATATTTATTTTTATGTCCACATAAATTCAAATAATTATATCATTAATATGAATAATAAACATATTGCAGTTAATATTTTCTGGTGTTTTATAATGGCTTAATAGTTTGCAGTGGCTACCTGGTAGACAAAGACGCCAGTCTCGTCTTGTCTGGTAAACTAATGATGGGGGGGTCGGGTTTCTAATTTATACTGAAGTGGTTTTATCTTTATTGTTTCCCAAACCTCATTCGAGCTAATTCTGGCACCCTTCCTTAATATCTTACCTTTTCCATTCATACCCCATTTATGTAAATATGATGGACGAGTAGTAAGATGCAAAGCACGCCAAAAAATAGTCTGTAAATATCACAAATATGTGTTTTGTCTAGTTATATTTCGTTTGTTATTTCGACGATACCCGGAGGCTACATTGGACCTTACTCACAAAATGTGGTCCGCCCTTTCTCCCTTCTGGCAAATCCCGAAACCCTCTCACATCTGCCCATTTTTCTCCCTCCCTTCTCAATTAACTCATTGCGAGACTAATCTGGACAGGGACGAAACCCATCAATCCTAAACATGTCAACCGAATTCTCAGATTCATGCATTTTTATTATATTCCATCGCTTTTTTTCCATTTAATAGGAAAAACATTTAAGAAAACTTTCACATATTGCCACGCAAAATCATTGGTTGGAAAAGCGAAGATTGGTTTAAGAAAAAATATATCTCATCAATTTGTGGAAAATCAGTATATATTTTACAATATCATGAACAAATATTACTTTAGTTGTAATTAGATCAATAAGATACTATAAATCGAAATTCAATATTGTTTCAAAAATATAGTTTAAAATACATGATTTTAAAAGAAATCAATTTAATTAAAAACCGACAGAGTTGGATTTAATTAACCAGATAAGTAAAATAGATGTAATCTTAATCAATAATATGTATATCATTTTTATGAGTGACTTGACATTGCCAAAAACTAATATAAATATATTTATATTCTGAGAGGTAAAAAGACAAAACACCATATTATAATTAGTCACAGATATTAACATACTTGAAATATGTGCAATATCATTACTTTTCAAGTTGAAAATTTTGATTGTATGATTAGTAACTACAAAACAATTAATTTGTGGTGATAATAAACTCCTAATTTTTAATTCGTTTACTTGGTGGGCACTCAAAAATAAATACAAGGACCAATGTGTTTGAAAAGGGAATACTTCTTGGATTGTCTTTACAGTAAAAATGTATTATTTTCTCCTTCCTCAATATACTTTAGGTACAGCCCATATTATCATATAACTAGCCTTACAGTAATTTCGCTAATCTTTCATCACTAATTCTAATAATGTAAACATTGATTATGAAAAAAAAAATGTCGAAATGTTATAAAGTTCAAGTGTTTGAACGAAACAGGTCTAAGTGTATCCAAACAAGCTATTTAGTCAGAGGCAAATATTTATCAGTTAACATATTTTTGATTAGCTACATTTCTTATCGGATTATGAACGTACTGCGTTCTTCATTTTTTTTAAGTGTACGATTGCATTAGGCCCGTAAAATATAAGTTAAGTTAACACGAGCTAAGGTCAGTATTTTTTTCAATTGTTATTGCAAAAGACCTATTTTAATCAAAATATATACTTATTTTGCTTCAGTAAATACATTTAATTTTAGACAAAAACTAATCCAAACAGTTATTGGATATTTGCCATGGGCATGAATTTAAAGAAAAAAGCTTGTTTAAACTATACGATAAATATTCAAGTACTGTTATGATAAATATGATTGTAAAACTAAACCAAACCTATATAATGACTCACTATATTATAATATATTTTACTTAAATATTTTTTGTTTAAAAAATATTGCAAAAATACTGCCTTATTTTGTGTTCGCTTCCACCTCACCTTAAGAATATTTTTTATGAACGTGTTTAATTACCTGTTCAGGTTGTATGTCCTAATCACGCTAATGATTTAGGGATGAGAAATGTTGAATTTAGAGGTAGTTTACCCAAATTTGCGTGGAGGGAGGGTTGTAAGCCATTTAGGAAAAATACCACTCAGTACACCCGACCGTAATTCAAGCCCCGATCTCCCTTTCATTGGCAGTTAAGTCTATTGCGAGCGTTACACCGTAGACCATTAGGCCTCTAAAGCAGGTTTAAGTATAACTAAACATATGCTTGTCTGTTTTTACCCTCACATTGATATTATTTAATGTTTGAATAGATTTAATCCTGCAATCCTCATCTTTATACTCGTATGAGCCATCTGACTATTTATTATTATTATATGCACCGCGTCTTACTAGCCGTTCGGGCTATACGCAGATATTATTATATTATACTACTATAAAGCCACATGGCTGACGCTTGGGAACTACGTCATCGACCCTGGTGGGTGCCATCGACGTCCCAAAGCCCTGCTCGGATAAGCGAGATGTGACAACAGTGGTTTGGGAGGCTCTCACCAGCCCCCCATAGAGTAGTGTCTCCGCACGTAACTCTAAAAACCCTGATTCGGTTTTTCAATTTCCTTACCCCCCCCTTTTTTTTCCCCCTTATGTTACTAATAATATGTAATGTCTGTTTCTATGTTTCAGAACTTCGCGAAACGCGACAACCCGTCCCTAAATTCTTGCGAACCACACGGTGTGACCAATTGGTCGGTACGTGTTGGAACTTGCTCTCGTGCTCCCCTTCAGGGAGCATTAGGGCATGCCTTTTGTTCTCGGTTCTCGGTTCTCGGTTGCCCGAGCATG